>JAUBOD010000386.1:3546527-3563969 GCA_032353885.1 Nothura maculosa
TAAAACAATAGAATCACAGAATCACAGAATCTATAAGGTTGGAAGGGACCTCTAGAGATCATCTAGTCCAACCTTCCTGCTCCCTTTGATATCCTTGGTCATAGAGTGACTATAGAATATGGGACTTCCCTAAGCATCTCAACATGCCCAAGATCAAATAGATGCTTTCAAAAATATAGGCTGAGAGCACAGTCTAACGATGAAATGTTCTAATCGGGAACCTTCAGAAATCTAATTACCAAAGAGAACAACATCCTCTAACCCAGCTAACTTTCCATCTTTACATTTTTATGTCCTACTAATAGCCTTTATTCTTCCTTCTCTGCACATCTTCCCTTCCTCCATTGTATCTCCTCTTCCTCCCATATTGTCTAAATTCCTACTTGCTCCAGTCCTCTCCAGGTCTTTTAACCACTTGAGAGCAGAAGAGTGCTAAGTTCTGTTCCCAGCCAGGCCAGCAAAAAACTCTAGCTTATTAAGCCTGATAGTCAAACCAAACAGGCTGCAGTATTTCCTTCAAAGGTGTCATTAGCTCCTCAAACCCCTCACCTATTTTTTTCCAAAATTTGTAAGACATGAATATTTTCGAGATAACTGCTTATTTCAGATTTTGATGAAATTTTTATCTAGTTGAAAAATTTTTGAAGAAGGGGATGTAGGTGTGGATAAACGAGTAGCAACTCACAAGTCTAATTTCCTTCAAAAAATCAGACTACAATCTCACATCTATTCTCCAAACGTTCACTTCCAAGGATTTAAAGAAGTTATTTATACTAAGAAGACACAAATTGGTCAACATCATAAAAGGGCAAATAGTAGCCACTACCCAAACAGAAAGTTCATCAAAGACATGAATGATTAATTGGATGTAACCTTTATACCTACTTAAATTTGCAGTCAGCAAATGATTGCACTAAAGTAGCACATAGGTCAGAGCTGATGGGGCTTACAGCATTAGGCAGAATCACTGTGAAATTCAAAACATTTCGAAGGTAAAGAAGCAAAAATGAAAAGATAGCTTACTTGCATTTACAGCTATTCCATAGGCAACCATCTTGTGAAATGCGATGTTTTTGTCAAGTTGTCTTCTCAGTGCTCTTCCACAACACTTGATGAAAAAGCAAAATTTGTTTTTTATCATTCTTATTTATAACTCACCCTTTGATATCACCTTGGATAGGAGTTCAGTACTTTTAAAATGAAGGAATTCAGAGAAATTTTTCGTTTAGCCATATCTTTTGGACCCATGTAACTATTGTTAGCATGGCTACACTCCAGGATTTCTTAAAGCTATTCACCATACATGGTGGTTCAAAACCAGATTGGTTAAAACTCTGCTGCAATGAGCTGTAATTCTGAGTGGTTTACCTGGGACAGGGATTAGCTCATTTGCTGGTGTACCAGTGCTGGAGCTGATTACATACACAGCCCAACTGGGCCATCACTGCGTGCAGCTCGAGTGTTACTGCATGAACACAGCTAAATTGCTGGCAAAGGTAGCTCTGCATGAAGACATTTTAGCCACTTTCACAAAATTCAAATCCTGGGGGAATAAGGCTGTCTAGACCTCAGGTGGTTGCATGCTTGCTTATGTGTGATTGAGCCATCCTCCCCTCATTGGACTCCCATGATGGCTGCATGGCTCCACTTCGATTGCTGTGGACTGTGACAAGCCAAAGCCAACACAAGCTACTGGCACCTCAATGGCACTTGCTTCAGACCCTGAGCTGTGCTCCTGGTGTCCGAGTTATGCACTTGGCCTTTCATAGCATTGTGTCAAAGATCCCTGGGTTTGTCCACACTGCTTCCTACCTAATAACTCGTCCTGATAGGCGAGCGCAGATGGGTGCAGTGCTGAGACTCCATATATCCCATGGGGACAGTGGGTCCAGTGCTGCCCTCAGCCACATTGCAGCCATGCAAGCTCCTCTATACCAGTGCTCTTCAAGATGACAACATTGATCAGAAAGACAAAATTTTGATTACATTCAAAAGAATGTAATTAAATGTAACCACTCTATTCTCTAAGTTTTTACACAGCACATAACTGTATGTGGAAATACTTATTGTTAATTTATGCACTGATAAATATAACAAGACTTTCAGATGCCTTTTCAGAAGTCTAGAACCTCTTTTCTTAAATTTCTGAAAAAAAAATTCTGAATTCAACCTGATGTAAAACAGTGTTGATTGCTGAAGGACAGTTTGATATGTGACAGTACTCTAAGTCTAAAGAAAGAAGAGCAAAACTGAAAAAAAAACAGGTTACCGAAAAAAAATTGTGATTTTGAAATTCCTGTTGTTTTTTGAATTATGAAGTGACTGACAACTTTTTCCCTAAACACGTGGGATTGGAATTGCCCTGACTGTAATAATTCCCTGTCAGCTGAAGCCTTGGCTAAGTAGAGCTAAATCCTTGAGCACTTCCTATGTGGGATACTGCAGTTAATATAAATGTCTCTGAACAGATGACCACTCAATTACAAAAACACATGCATACAAGAAGGGAGGAGCTGAAAGGTGGCCACTCAGAAACAAGTACTTACTATGCACTTTTTCATCCTTATGGAACTTTTATCTATACATTTTCTCTCTCTGGTTTTCACTTTGCAGCTACACAGGATACATATTTTCTCTATTTGGCTAAATTGCATTCTTATGTCCCATTTTTGTAGCACTGTGCTATGCAGTGGCTGCCAAAATCAATATTGCATTTAGAGTACTGTGTTAAACAAGCCATTTGTTTCTCTTCAGTCATGAATATCTGGGAATTTAAACAGTAATAACTAGGCAATAGGATACAGACTTCTCTGTCAAAAATTAAAATTCCTTTGAAAATGTTTGATATAGACAATATTGTTGAAATGTAGAAATAAAAAACGGATAGTATGGTTATTTGAGAAGTGGTACTTACAGTGCTTACTCCTCGTAAGAGTGAAATTAGGTTTCTACTGACTGGTAACAGGATTAGCATGCAGTTAAAATTAAGGCATGTTGCAGAAGCTCTCGCCCAAGCCAATGTTGACTGTACACATAGCAATATGAAGAAATTAGATTGCAATTTTGGTATAGGAAGAACAAAAGAAAGGAAATACTATATTATCATAATACTCTTATATGGAAAAAGTACTGTTGAAACATCAGGAAAATTATTGTCGTGAATGATGGGAATAAAATAACGCTCTTCATACATTCTCCCTATGGACCCCTTTAACAATCTAACTTGTACTTACTCCTAGCATAATTCGCGTATAAATATAAGCATCTTCCTCTTCATACCAGTAGAATGTATCAATAAACAAATATAAATTCAGTCCCAACCAGAGCACCTGAAAAACAGGCCATGGATTGATGACTTAGAATATTTTTATTGCATATAAAATTTGTAATGGTTATAGTTTAAAAAAAAAAATCTGAGAGACACGTGAAAATCAGTCTACAAATCAGCTCTTGATCACAGTCCATAGAAATCACAAATACTTGCTCAAATGAGGCTGTCTTTTAGAAGTGTGGGATTATATCCTCATACATTCAATAGCGGATGTAAATAGCATCTTCTGTATGATAGGAAACTTGATCTTAGAGACAGGACTTAGTTTGGTCTCTGAAAATCCAACAGAATTTAAAATTAAAGAATTTCAGAAATGAAGGGAATTAGGAGCTGGGGAGGTTTGCCCTCCCATCTCAGTTCACCAAAGCATCTGAAAATAATCCAGAATACGTGAAATACAATTCTATCTCTCTGTTTCCTTTATCTGTGACTAAACTACATAGACTTAAAAATAATTAAAAATAAAACAGTAAGACTTTAAATTGTTTTTAAGACTAGTTGTAAAAAGGCTGCTGAATATTTTATAGCAAGTTTTACATTTAGCTTGGGAGTATTACTGTAAGCAAACCATAAAATGTCTTTTAAGCAAACTTAAAATATTTATATATGTCCAATTACTTTTTTTTAATGCTAAAAATACTCACTAATAGCAGGACTGACAGTTTTTCATTTAAAATCCAGCATTCCATCTTGAGTTTCTCTTCCTGGGCTTGCCACAGCTAACTCTTGCCTTCCAGTGCAACCTGAGGTCTCTGGTCATTCCTCTGGCTTTTCTACTAACCCTTCTGTCTTTAGATCTTAATGAGCACCTAGTGAGAGCTTTCTCTAGGAATTTTCTAATTAAAGACTCCCTGACAAGAACAGATCACCTCACAGACATGTCTTATGACCTGGGCAAATAAAACACTGGTTCTTGTCCAATGCTTCTTCTTTCCAAAACTATTTTTCAACAAATGAGAGATGTTTTCATTAAACTGTTCTTGTGTTTCTTGTCTTTTTTTTATTTTTTTTTTCATTTGTTTGTTGTTGTTTTTTGCTTCCACTCTGCAGTTTGAGTGTAACATTCTTCATGATTTGTCTTTTAATGTAAGTGCAGATGGGAACATCCTTTATGTGGATATAAAACAGGAGCACTTTTAAAACAACTTGGAAGCAGCAAAGTTGTTAAATCAGAAGTTAAGAATCATCAATTTAAATAGTGTGAGCATAACATTCATTTGGATTTATTGTGATTGTGGATTATCCTTAAATTCAGGATAGTTTTCCATAACTCATTACAGTCATAAAATAAGTGTTCACTTTCTCTTTCTCTTGACCACACCATTTAGTGTAAAGCTACTCATACTACTATCCCTTCTGCTTGGCTGGAGGAGAGAAGTAGCAGGTGGTTTCCTCATGGGCCTCTCTTTCAAAGCCCCATAAACATCAGCTACCCTCACCCCAGATCTGGGAGGACAGAGTACTTGTTTCACAGGCAAGGAATAGAGTCATGGAAGTATTATGGGAATGTGGACTCCATTAATGGTGAACATGGACCTGGCAGCGCTTCAGGGTGCTCGGGACTCTGCAGCCCGCCAGCATGTTCCTAACGCAGCTTCCACTCTTCATCTGTACCAGGGACTACAGGTCATACAGGGCCTTCATCTGCATCTGTAGCTTCTGCCCTTCATCTGTAGCAGGGTCATTGTGTTGGCACTGCTTATGGTACTCAAGAAATATAAGTCTCTTGTAAATACAACCCATGAAAAATATCTAGAACCAGAGCTTGCCGATACAGGGAGGGAGAGAGTGTTTTGTTTTTATAAAAACAGATGTGCTTGTTCTTTAAAGTTTGTCCCAAGGATTTTTGAGCCTATTTCCTTCTTTGGAAGTTTATTCCAGTGAGGATTTAATGAGCCACCTGCAAAGATGAGTCAGCAGGATTCAGTTCCTCTCAGCAAGATCAAAACCTTTTGACAGGTCAGTTTATCAGAGAACACTGTTAGCCTATTCAAGGCCTTCCTTAGTAGGTAGTTATTTGAACAACCAGCACTGTGGTGATATTCAATGCAGAGAGCACATTTTCTGATTTCCTTTCACTAAGAGAGAAGAATAATTTATCGACTTTTCTGCACTCTCTGAAGGGGAATAGCTTCTCTTTTGCCTTAAATGCCTGAACTGGTAGCAAAGGATCTTCCTGGATACAGGCCAAAGTCTCACACTAGGGCTGCTTAGAAGCACTGTCAGTAGCTACTGCAGTAAGGTTGCCCTGTCCTGATGAGCACTCTTGATTTACTGCTGGCCCCCCTCTGCCAGGAGCTGTGTGAACACTGGCTATGATGATCTAATTCCTTACCCAGTGAAACCATTTCCTAAAGGTCTTTCTCAGCCTGACCCAGAAGGAGGTATTTTTTTGACAAAACAGCAGACAAGCTTCTAGATGTTGTTAGACATAGTGTCTTCAAGTGTCAGTCTAAACATATTTTTTTGTATTTCTAAAATGTAAAGAACCACAGGAAATAATATTGAGTTTTGAAACGAGTGTTAAGCTTAGATTCTTTATAAGCAAGCACCAGTGACCATTAACACGCATTACTGAAACCACAGAGATGTGGCTGTGAATGTTCTGAATACAAGTATTTATGACAGATTTATATTGAGCTTTCTTTTCCTTAAACAGTAAGATTAAACATTTTTATTAACAAACTCAGCAACCTACAATTCCAAGCATAATCCAGGAATTGTCCATTTTCCATGATGTGACTTGATATAGTCATATCCCACAACCATTTTCTTTATAGAAGCTCTTGATAATGCACCAACTAGCAAGATAGTGACTACCGCTATTTATCAGAGAGGTCAAAAAAGGGGAAAAAAAAAGAGGAAATAAGGGGGAAGGGAGGAGAAATGTACAAAGTGTAAAGAGAAATACTGGTAAGGTCAGATGCCAATTTTAACTACATTAAAGAAAGCTGGGTGGGGGGGGAAGAAGGGAAAGGAGGGGACCAAGTATCTGGATTAGCTGCACTTCAAAGAGAAACTCTGCTCTGAGATGTTCTGCTTTGAAGTTCAGTGATCCAGACAGCAATTTTCTAAAATGAGTCAAAACTGGCATCTGAAATAGATTTTTTTTTCAGAGTACAGCAGATTCATATGCTAGTTTGGGTTCCAAAATTTGTCTGGATCAGCAGCTGTACTTCAAAGAAGCACATCTCAGTACAGCATTTGACTTTGAAGTGCATGTGGTCCAGATGCCAGTGCTCTTAAAGGAGCCAATGAATCAAATGCACTTTATTTTTTGTCTGTTGAAGCAACTATGTTTTTTCTTGTACATAATGATAATGTGTGTGGTCTTCAATATGGTATCTATCAATAAAAACATAAAGCTAACACAAAAGCTTTTTATAGCTTCATCTTCTACAAAGCGACCGATCATCATCATTTTATTATACCGATTTGCAGTGATCTCAGCCAATTTTTAGCACAAACTATTCAGACAAGACTCAGGGAAAGATATTTCATTGATTAAAGAACTAAATGTATTTCAGTTTGTTATTGTTTTATCATTATGGTGAGATGCAACTCTCCTAAAAAGGATGTGGAATGAGGATGAAAAAGGATTTGTTCTGGTGGCTCAGGAAAAAGAAGCACTAAACATATTGAGTGCCCCTGCAAGAGAAAGGCAAGGCTGTCATTAGCTTAAAAGGTCACTTTTTGCGTGGAAAGAGGTTTGTGAGGTGCTGAATTCTTCTATGTGAATATATCTGCATTAATATCACTGTTTATGTCAATTACTGCAGATCCCTACTGCACTTAGTTCTATTTGATGGCAATTTCTGTCTTAAGTCAGTTGTCTGTTTTTAGGTACTTTACATAGTGCTTATCTGCTATATGACAATTATTAACATTAGATTGTATACATGCATACATATATACATATAAATATAACTTTTGCTAGTCCATCCCGATGCTAACATCAGATATACATGCCTGGTTTCTCAAAGACAAAATCATTTCAATTGCTTCTGAATCTGCCCAGGTTATAGTCCCTTATAGTTCTTGCACAAGAATTCTTATAGTTCTTGTGTGTGTCTTCCTTTATATCTGTTAGTAACGTGGATGAATTCAATATTCCTCTATGCTACATATACAGATAGATAGACGTAAAAAGTGAGCACGCAGAGGACCAGACTGTTTTTATTTAGTTAATCACCTGACAGCCATTTACTTGCTCATTATGTCAGAGATTGCATCAGACTACACAAAATGGTGAAACTGATGTATTTGCCATTTTTATATTATATCCCTACAATATTTAAGAAGTGAGAGGAGGATTTGTCTCTGTTAAATGGATGGAGAAACTCCACAGTTTATTTGATAAAACATTCAACTTCCATGGAGAGGCTGCTGATGCTGATTAGAGTGCAAAACTTTTTTTTTTCTTTTAAACATAATTCTGAAGAAACAGAGGCCAAGGTTAAGTGTTGGTTTATTCTAGCTTTGTCAAAGAAACTTTCTGAATTTCCACAAACAGTGACTGAATGACTGGATTTCTCTATAGCAGAGAAACAACTATATCATTTTAGAGAATTTCTAATAGTTTTTTTTTAAGTACCTCATTAATGTTAATGGATTTTTTAATGAACTGTACTCACATTACAGATGGAGGAATTGTTTTGCAGTTTGAGAACATTCACAAAATCTGTAAAGCTCTGAAAGACTAATGTAATATTAGCATTGTCAGTGCCAAAGATTCAAAAATTATCAAGCTATTCTAAAATTTATAAAATTAAAAACAAAAGTGCATGGTTGGCAGGGGGTTTCTGATTGAGCACTGAGATTTCAAGGGCATCTGGCCCCTCATTTCCCGCTTTCCTCTCTTAGCATGTGTTTATTTTTTAATAAAAGGCATGAATTCTGTTAAAAATCTTGGCCACAGGAAGTGAGCTTGAACAAACAATTGTGTTTCTCAAAAACCTTGTGATACAGTTGCTAGTATTAGGAATGGCGTAGTAAGCATTGACTTCTTTTTCCCTTTGTACTCCATGATCAGTTACCCAGGCTGACACATTCTTTATTTTTGAAACTTTCTTTTTTTTTTGTACCACACCTGAAAGAATCTGTTGCAAACAGTATGTCCACAAGCTTAGCTACTGATTATGATGTTAGATGACAATGCAGAGAAAGTCTTCTATCTTTATTCAGAAAAGAAAGAATAAAATGTTATTCCAACAACAAGTACTGACTGTACTTCCAGTTTCTCCTTGAACTCCGTAAGCCAACGGAATAATGGGAGTGCACAGGTTGAATTCTGTGGGTTTTGGTTTTGGCTTTTTTTTTTTTGGTATTAGCAGATCTGATAATAGTGTCAAGGATGTTTCTATTGATGGGCTGTACCAAGGTCTGGAACCATAGCATATATAAGAGATTGAGAGGAATCAAAAATGGGAATCAAGAGTATGGTGAAACACATGAGAACTGGGATCAAAATGAAAAATCATGTTGGAAGCTAAAATGGAAACTGTGGTAACAGGAAGAGATTTACATTACTGACCAGTATGGAAACAACTGTTGATTCTGTATGAAGTAGGGTTCTGCACCATTTGCAGAGCCAACCCCAGCTCTTACTTTTTCCACAAGCAGACAGAAGAGTTTATCAGCCCAAAAAGTGTTTAACAGCTTTAACTATGGAGATCATAATCCATCCCTAGCCAAATGATATTAATATTTGAAATGTAATCTTGTTATCTCTCAAGGGACTCTTTAATTATTATGCTCATATTGTAATCAAAATATATTCAGGAGCAATTTCAGACCTTCAAAAGCTATTTATTTCAGTAAGTACCAAAACTTCCCAACTCTTGACTCTTCATCTCCAGAAATAGAGTTATTGTATCCTACTTTCTTCATTATATGTGCAAAATGCTGTTTTCTATACTATTTTCCAGCATAGAAAAAAAACCCCAAAACCCAACCAACCAACCCAAAACTCAACCCAAGCCAAAAAAAACCCAAAAAACAAAAAAACCTCCCCAAAAACTCCAAAGTAGCTAAAATATTGTACAAATAGATGTTCTCACAGGTTATTAAGTTGGATTTTCCTTTCAGTGTTTTGCAGGTAGTAAGGTATTACAGGCTAAAAGTATCTCCGCTATTGACCTGAGAAAGGAGAAGTACAGAAGCAGGAGGAAAAGGAATAACAGAGGCATCCATGTTGTCTTCTCTTGTCACCAGACTTGAACGATGCCATAATATGGAAGATACTTATAATCTGGTCCTGTCTTGTATGTTCATCATACAGAATGAGCAACTTGTGTGTCTGTTGACGTTCCTTCAGCTCTTCATCACAGGTGTAGAAGGACCTTATCAATGGATATCCACTTAAATGCAAGAAAAATGTTTTTTATTATGAGGGAAGTTGAGCCCTAGCACAAGTTTCCCAGAGAGGTTGTGGAGTGTTTTTGGAAATATTCAAAAGAGAACTACATAGGCCCTGAGCAAATTCTTCTACATGATCCCACTCTGAGCTGGGGGAGATGGAGTGGAGTAGACATTTTCCAGAGGTCGCTTCCAATCTCAGCGACCCTGTGATATTTATAATTCTGTGATGTCTTCTTAGTTTATTAAAACAAAGTGGATTAAGTATTCTGAAAGTTTCTTAGCCTAGACTATGAACATACATAATTTCACTAAATTAATTTTTCCTTTGTTAACATTTTTAGGAAGAAGTTATTGGATTAAGCTGATTTTATTTCTGGCTGTTATTCAGAACTTTGTGATACCATTAGCAGTCAGCTTTTATGAGGATGAAATATTTTCAGATGCTATGATGTTGAATATTTTCAATGAAATATTCTATAGCAATTTTGGTTGATAAAGTCTTAATTCTTTCACTAGAAATATCAAGAATATAAAGAAATATCAAGAATAATGATAAGGTAAGAACACACATATTTACATGACTACATATTCTCTTAAAAGAAGTAGCCACAATATGAGTAAAGACTTTCATTAAATTAATGGAAGGACTTGTATATATGTATGCTTTTCAAGACTCCTGGTTCCAAGTCATTTTTTTTCTGAAAAACACATCATAGCACAATTTCCTCATTTGCATAGCAGCAAAATTACTAGAGTTGATAAAACTGTGTGTTATCTGAATGGTTTTCAGACAGTGAATTATTTCCTCTCATTTGGACTTTATATTACTTCCCAAATTCATTCTGAGATTATTATTAAATCTTGTTCCATATTAAATTAAAAATGAAATATCATTTGCCCAGGATAGGAACATTAAAGGGTCTTTTCTAGGTACTCCTTGGTATAAGTTATCACATACATATGCAGGAAAAGCAGCACTGCATGAAATCTTTGCAGATGACTCTTCAAAACTACATACAATTTTGACCTGCACACAAGTCAAGTCTTTACATACAAGAAAGCATTTTTTTGCAGGTTCAGAGTGGGAATTGTATTTTCAAGTAATTACAGGCCATCATTTTTTTTTAAAACTGCAGCATGGCAATATATAAAAGCATAAGCTGTAAGAATTCTGGACTCATTTCTCTGTTACTAAAATGTTATTTTCTTCCGTTACCTTAAATTCAAATAAGCCAATGGCACTCTCTATAATGTATCTCTCCATAGTGAAAGCAAGTCATGAGGAGGCATAGGAAGCAGTAGATAATAAAGAAAAAGCTCACCAAGAAGAAATGGAGAAAGAAAGCGGGAAGGTGACACAGACAGTTAAGTAATATTTTCTTATTTTAAGCAATAATTTGGACTCCACGACTAAAGGTTGAAAAACGATGCATGATTCCAGTTGTTTTTCCTCTCAATGTTTTTCTCCTCACATCTCTATCTTCTCATCCAAAACTCTCTTTATAAAAGGTAAATTTTTAGTAGCTAAAACTATTTAGTTTTATGTCAGCTTACCATCTCACAGTGATAGTGTGGCATAAGTAGAAAAAAAGTCTTTCATTTAAAAGCTCTACCACCCTAGATTAAACCTGCTGTGAATGACATGTCCCAAAAGGCACAGTGGTAGCAGGTATTGGACACCCTCATGATCTGCTCCTTGAAGTCTCAACTGAATTTCGAGCAATTCCTTTCAAAGAAGACTCAAGATTTACCCTTTCTCACCTCCGGCATCCTAGTTCCCATTCAGTCGGTCAGAGACTGAATAAGGAGAAAACAGCAGCCAAGCCATCCTTTTCTTACTAGTCTTCTCTAAGAAAAGCATGAATTACTTCTTCCTCTTCTCCCTGCTTCCACCCACGCAGTGATCCACTGATCCTCCTTCTGATCTGTCACTGTCACTATTACCAGTGCCATCCAAAGACCCTAGACCGTCTCTACCATCCTTGTTGTGTCTGCTCACCATGGACGTTCCTGAGCCAACCACCAGACAGCACCAGGGCTCTGCCAAGGTCATCCTCAGCCATTTTGCATTGAGTTTAAAATAAATGTTGCACATATCCTATGGCTTTGTGCTGCCCATGATTTCTATAGAGCTGAAAATGTATCTTATTTTTAAGTATGAATGTAGTGGTAGCTGCAAGAACGTGGTGATTAAAGTATTTACTGTATATCATAGTCAATGCCTGTGCATGCCTGTGTATGCCTGTTTATGTTTTATTTACACCTTAACCTAATGAATTCAATTTTGTTGAAGGTTTTCCCAGAATAATATTTTAAAACGGAAGAGATTCCAGTGGGTTTGCATAAAGATATTGCTTATTTCATAGTTCTACCTATTGACTATGTTTTGTCATAAATTTTATTCACAAACAGGAACCAATAATGCACTATTAATTAAAAAGCTAATTAACATAATTTCTAGTTTATTTTTTAGAAACAAATACTTGAGGGTAGTCTCTTTACAAATCATCCTTAAAAATAAATTATTTTAACAGCAATTTTGTTAAAATGTTCTATTTCATGTACTGTGATTCTCAGTGAATATGGTAAAATTATATTTTTCATTCTAAATAATACATGACACTTTATTGGTAGCTTCTCTCTTGCTGAGATGAGGATAAGTAATTATAAAAATTAAATTCAGAAGGGAAGGTTAAGTGACTTGCCAAAGGAGATACAGCAATTGCCAACAGGTGCATAACTAAAATTAAGAAGCTTTAGGCACCTGCCCAGATTTTTGGATCAGCAGACTTTTACTGCTTTTGCTACTGTATACAAGAAGATTAAAAGACCAATACAAAATAAGCAATGTTAATTGATATTTAGCACAGAAAATAATAACATGTGATCCTAAAACCAAAATATTGCTGTGTTTTGAGAGACTATAAAGTGACAAACACAGGAAAAACACGGAAAGAGAGTTATTATGTAATATATTGCATTTATTTTAAAGTTTCTTCTGCCCTCCCCATATCATTTATACTTTCTAAATTGGAAACTGCTACCTTGCCTGGAAGTGTTGTCCTCACATTACAGTTTATAGCGGTTCTAGAGCTTCAGCTCTGTCTCTATGGCTGAAGGGGAAGTCTGAAGTAGGTTTGTGCGTCTGAAGTGTCTGAGGTGTAGACCACATGTCCCTTGTCTATCAAGTCAAGAGGAGTCACGAGTTCATGAGCTGCAACTGCATTTCACCTTCCTCTACAGTCTTGGCAATTTCGCAGATGAAATGGACTTTGAATGCTAATATTTACTGCTAAGGATGAAGCTCATATACATAGAATGGAGGTTTGGATTCTGAAAAGCAATGACTTCAGGAAGGTTAGAGTAGAAAATTGAGTAGAAAATTGACTCATTCTGAATTCCCGTTACAGTAAGTTGTCTGAGCAAGATAATGATCACATAGTTGTGGGAGTCCTCAGGAAGAGAAGGAAGAATACTTCTTTTATAGCACTGATAAAGCTGGTATATGAAAATGCATCCAGGCCTGGTGTGCAAAAATGGTGTAGAAACATGGGAGGGATAAAGAATATCATTATAAATATCAGGGCTCAATAAAATACCTTCTGCTGAAACAACTTTATGTGCAGAGTCTCAAATTTTGTTCACCACTTGCCCAGGAGCAACACTCAAGTCTTTCAGCTTTCTGTTGACAATAACTTGCCTACACCTTGCTATTGTGGAGACAGCCTTGAAAATATAAATCAAATGTAAAGTGATGTGGTGGTGCTTGCCAGAATTTAAAGACATCACAGGATGACTGCTGAGGAACATGAAGTGTTATACACATATTAATGAACCCTTAACTCGAACCTAAAAATGACCATTTATATCAAAAGCTGAAACAGCATTGACAATATGAAATAAATATAACAAATACACCATATAAATCATGCTGTTGCATTGTTGCATACATCATGCATATTATCCCTTAGAAATAAATATTTACTTCTGTAAAAATTCCACTGGAGTTCTTAGAAAGTGTAATGTGCTTGCCTCAGATCTTGCGTCTACTACAAATAAATCAGGGCGGAGCTAAGTGAGTGTATCTTCCATTGAAACCATCCAAACTATAGCATAAAGAGTGACAAGATGTAGAGTGAGCCTGTCCAACATCTTGTGTGTTTATTAAAATGCATAATTTATCCTTGAATTCAGACGGTGCACTAAGCTGGTGTAGTTTGGATAAGATGTGTCAGAAATGTATATAAAGGAAAAGCAATGATGAGGGCAGCTAATTAAAGTTCCAAGGGAACAGATTTTGACTCACATTCTCCAATAATTTGCTTTTCTTTAATGACTTCCCTCAGTCTCCTATGCATGTAAATTACACTGTCTGAACATCCACTGAATGCCAATTTGTGTAATTTCTTTTACTTCGATTCCCTTTCATCCAATTTCTGATCCTCAAAGCCATTAGAAAATTTGTTGATATTCAATTTTCCATCAGAGAATACTATTTGGTCACATCTGCATTACTGAAAATGTGGTAGCAAATTTGACAGTATTTTTTTTACACTGGAGTATAATATTTCAAATATGTTAAAACAAAATTTTTTTGTACTTACTTTATAATTTTTTCTCTTTGAAAAGAAAACTTCTCAAGAATTAGATTGAAATAGTTAGACAGCTGTTTACATTATATATACATAAAATAAGCAGTTTTGGAATTGCATATCATTATAACTATTTCCTCACCACATTTTCTAAGAAAAAAAATGACAATTTGATAGATTTTTTCTGAGTGATAAAGTTATTTATGTTCAAAGCATAAATTATAATTTCCTTCTTTTGATGGAAGTGTCATATTTCACAAAAAAAATGCCTACATAAGCAATACGTTTCCTGATAAAGAGTCCATAACCACAACTACGAATTTCGCACTTTTGGCTCTTGCCTAACAAGTCTATAAATACTTTATCATTTTTTGTTTTAATATGATGAATGAATGTAAGAAGGCAAGGTAAGTTGTTCCCTGAATTGGGCACTGATAGGATTACTTTCCTATTGAACTGAATTATCTATATATTTTCTGTCTTTTCAAAGATTCTAGAATTTTCCAAGAATTTATAGGGTTCAATGATAAAACATTAAGCTAAGTACACAAACAGGGAGCAGACCATATAGGGAAGATTCGATCTTTTTATTTTATGATTATTTGTTAAGTTGTAGGTCTTTTCAAAGACAAAGTAGAAAACCCATGAGTTTCTGGCATCTATTTCTAAACCTGAATGGCTAAACAAAGCAGTAGCACTATTTTTTTGGAAGTTTATTTTTGAATGACTTGGATGCTTTTTCTTCCTAACTTAAAAGTAATGAAGCAAGCACATACATCATTCATTAGGGCAATCAATTGTGCAGCTATACTTGCCTTTATTTATTTCCCTGTTTACTGTATATGTTTATAGTGTGACTTCTAGAGAGTTGAACCACAAAGTAGGCAAATATCTATTATGGTGCACAGGTGATACAAAGGATGAGGTGTGACAGAAAAGTCAGGAAGAAAAGGAGTGTCCCTTGAGAGAAAACTCAGGGCAGGATCCAAAGCAGCAAAGTAGCATCCCATGAGTGAGCCGGGCCGGTAAAACACAAGACAGTGCTGGGACTTTGGTGAGGCTCTTGAGGCTTAAAATATTTGAATCATGCAGTAGCTGCTCTCTTTGACAGTAGTCTGGTGAATAGCTGAAAAGGAGTGCTCAGCCAGACACTTTCATAGAGGCATTTTCAGTGCAATATGCAGAAATGTGCACATAATTAATGGGAACTATTTCTGAAGCTGACAGAGTGTGCTCCCTTTAATTTTTATTTCTATGCCTTTCATAAATATATTGTGAAAAAGTCACCGTACTTTTTTCTTTTTTTTTCAGATCAGAGATAGTATTTGCCACTTACTTTCTAAATCTACTGTCTTCTCATGGGAAGTTTTGAAAATATATTATACAGAAAAAATCAATTTCTAGAGTATGTATGTTTTTAACACATTTCCCTACTGATTACTAGAAATATTGGCATAAAAATGTACACATAGGAATTTGTCTGCTGGTGTTGCTTTTTTTTTTCCTAGCTTGAAATCAAAATCCCTGTAGAACAAATGTGCTTCTAAGCAGCAGAAATTTTCATACAAGTATTTTTTAAAATGAAAACAAGTGGAGGAAAAAGAACACTGAAAATATTGCTTAATACTTTTGGAAAACAATTTTACTAATGGCTTCTATGATGCTCTTAATACTATATAGGAGCTTTTAAAGCTCTCTTCTGATTTAGTTGTAACAAGCACAGTTCAATGCAAAAAAATTGATAGCTTGCCCCACATTAGAACTGTTGTGGCGTCTTCTGGAAATCTTGCTCTACTTGCCAAGATGATCTTGAAATTAAATTTTGCCTGGGGTCCAAAGCTGGTCAAACACGTCAGTTTGCAAAAATGACCATAGTGGGTGTATAGGTGGAGTTGCATTTTATGAATATTTTCCCAGGATGCATCTTCAGCTTTCTCATGTAACCATTACATGAAATTCATTAAGTTTATGTATGGTCCTTTCCTTGCCTGAGGGGCTCCAGATCTTCTAATTATTTTTTTTATTCCTTTACTAATAATTAGCAGAAAAGGAAGCTCCTTTCTAGCCAAGCCATTTTTAAATCCCTTTTCTTGACACCCACCACATTTTTCCCCTTATCTTAAACAGTATAAATGAGAAGTTTCAGAAAACATTCCTCCTTGAAGACACCCATAGCTTTAAAAAATTGTTAAACAGAATAAACAGAGATCAGGATGGAGGAATCAGAGCATGTTTTGGGCACAAGTTCTCCTATGAACTTGCCTTGAGAAGAAATTAAGGCTGTATCACTATAATACTCCTTAACTACTACTGACATGTTGAAGTTTAGACCTTCCCAGAAATTTCAGATGCCTCCAATCTAAGGACTAGAGAAACATGAAACAAATAAAATATCCTGAGAAGGCACAGCTTCTTCGCAAAAAGCAAGAGCTTGAAAAGAACAATTTCTTTTTCTCCATTTGTTCTGTATAGGTTGTATTTGTTTTATTTGGATATTCTCTGTATATTAATAAAAATTGTAGAAGTTTCTTACAGTAATTGAGCACATTTACATTATGAATTCAACAAGTCTGAGGCAGAGAAGCATGGTTAATATCTTCCGTATATCTTTGAAAGTAGCCTCCAATAAAGAGGATAAACCAGCTGGATTGAGCTAGTAAGAGAGAACTGCTCTGGTAGTGTTCAAAGAGCAGAATCTGCACAAAATTTCATGTGCTTCCTCTAGAGTCACGGCATTAATATCAAGCTCATTCCTGTTTTGGTGGCCACAGACAGTTATATTGTCCCACTCCCACTAATTTGCTGTTCAGGTTAGAAAGAAAACAGAAAATCTCCCCAACCTTAGTCCAACAGCAAGACCTGGGAGGGATGATGGTTCAACACATTCCAGCTATACAGTAGCTTCATCAATAGCTTGACCTGCTAAAAATGCATGTTGTGTGATTCACATTTTCCCCCTAACATTCTTCTAACTCTGTGAGAATGATAACCCCTAGATACTTGGTATTTTCCTCAGCTAATAGCAGCAACTAGAGCTGAAATTATTTCCTCACAAGAAACTGGAAGATAGAAAGATATCACGGAATCACAGAATCTTCAAGGTTGGAAGGGACCTCTAGAGATCATCTAGTCCAACCTTCCCGCTCCAGCAGGCACACC
>JAUBOD010000386.1:3570947-3645057 GCA_032353885.1 Nothura maculosa
CAGGGATGCTACAAGGAAAGCTAAGGCTCAATTGGAATTAAATATGGCAAGGGATGTTAAGAGTAACAAGAAAAACTTCAACTATATTAACAACAAAAGGAAGGTCAGGGAGAACATGGGTCCACTAGTGAAGTGGGTACCCTGATAACCAAAAACACGGAGAAAGCAGAGCTGCTGAATGCCACCTTTTCTTCTGTGTTTGTCAGGGGCAGCCCTCTAGAGCTGTCTGCTTTCAGCACTCTGTGCAAGCGGAGCAAATAATTGGAACAAGTGCCTGAAATGGTTCCATGGAACTTAATTCCTGATCCACAAACTAAAAATGCTAAGTACAAATCTAATCTCTCAGGTATATATAAAAAATGTTTTTGGAACTTCTGATCTCTTTTCAGCCATTTTCAGAAAATGAACTTTTTTCATTGTTGTTTTTTAGTTTTTTTTTCTTTTTTTGTCATCTAACAGATCCCCTTCAGCTTTGAAAATGTCCTAAAATCTTGTATCACTGTAAATATTAAATCAAAGAGTTTGATTTATCATAGGCTAGTACGAGTGATGAAGTGTAATTTGAAATTTCTACAAGATGGAGAAATAAAGGGGATAAATCAATGTGATATTAGTCCACAATTGAGAATCTGGCTTGTTCTAGTTAGTGTTTTAGAGTGAGGGAAAAAAATATTCCATGGAAATGAAAATGTGGATTAGCTTTTTTTTCTCCACTTAAGTTCTTCCATATATTATTATTGAATAATTCCCTGTGCTCCAGTTCTTAAAATCTGTATTGCAAGGTGTCTAAATCTTGATTGCATTTTTCAGAAATACAGAAAACTCAACAATAGCATTACTAACCCTGGGAGGTCCACATTAAGTGAGGTGAATGATTGACAGTGTATAACTAATGCATCTACTGAGTGCTAGTTTTGCACTCTTTCCCACATTTCAAATGCATTCCTTCCTGTTGACTTGAATTATTAATATATATATAGAGAGAATTAAGTTCCTAAGATAATCAAAGATATTTAGATCTATAAAATACAGCTTAAATAACTGAAATACACGGCATTATTCTCAATGAGTTTTAAAACCTATGCTCAAATTCAGAAATAGGATATTTTAAGGGGAATCAAAATACTTACTGGTAGATCAAAATCTATAGGCATTAATAATCACAGTTCACAGATTATATATACATCATGTTGAGATGTATATATACCCCAAAATGTTGAGAGATCAGAACCAAATTCCAGTGTGTTTTTGTGATTCTCTTCCACATTGCATTTTAATATCCAGTGGTTTTAGTCTATGGTGTTCCAGTTCTGAAAACATCTTTTATTTTTTTTTCTGATTTGTAAACACTAGCTTTTTGTATTTGTGTACAATCTACCTAGTACAAAAATTAGACATGACTTTAAGAACTAAGATTAACTTTTGGGAAGCAACAGAAGTTTTTCAGTGTAATGTAGTTCTAATCACAAAAGGTTTCTGCTTTAAAATGTCTCTATTTGTAAGTTTTCATTGTATTTTATGTATTTCCAATACTAATTCTCAATTCCAAACTGTTAATCACTTCTATTGCACTGAACTTTAGTTTCAAATGCCAATTACAGTTTAGCTAACATTTTTTAAAATATGTAGTTTTCTTTAAAATGAAATGAGCTTTCAGAGTAGATGCATCTATTTCTTTCCATGCATTTTAACTTATGATTATGATTTTTCAGGATACTAGTTACTCTGCAGCATCTTAACTATAAGAAATATCTCAAACAATGCCTTATCCTCCTTAGTGCTTAGAAATGCATTCTGCAATACTTCGAAAACAAACATGAAAGAAAGTGTTTTAATGAAGTATGGGCTGAAGAAATTCAACAACTTAGCTATGTAAGGCCCTGTTTCATATGCAGTGCTATATTTTTAATCCTAGAATTGAAATTTGTTTGTGTAGAGTGTGACTATTTGCCAAAAAATGTCTTGTACGGAAAAGCACTGTCAGGACAGATCAAATATTTAATCATATTTTTATTTTGAATACTGTAAGCTTCCTTTGTTTCATTACTTAATGAGTAAATCAGTATCAGCTGAGTTAAAATGGCAAGAATGTTTTAATTTCCTCATTGTTTTGCAGTCCATTATTAGAATTTAAATCACATTGTGGTGAAAATGACACTTCCTAGCCTACTATTCCTAAAAAGTGTAATAGTTTAATGTTATTGAAAAAAGAAAGAAAGCCTCACAGAGGAAAATTACTCAATAAGCATCTCATAGATTTGCTGAAGTTTGCTTGCACATAAGTCATGTTTAAAATGATATGTATAAAATGGCATTAAGAGAACAATGCTCCTGAAAAAAAATTCAGAAACTAGGAAGTATAAGTGGTAAGTCTGGCCATGCCATTGTACTTCAAACCCTTTTTCATCTTCCTTCTCACAGCCATCATATGTGCAATCTAATGGAGAAGCACAAGTGTGCATCTGGCATACCTGAGCTTTCATCATGGGCTGTAACAGAAGGTGCTTTTTTTTCCTGCTGTAAAACATTCTTCTTTTAATCACAGTACATTCCACACAGCTAATGAGGTAGGGTTATGTTATCATGCCATTAAAGTCTGTATCATTATATATAATAAGTGGGAGTTGATTTAAGAATGTTATCTTTGATGTTCTTGAACTTGTGACTGTAATTTTCTTCTTTTTGTGTGTTATTTACAGTGATTATAAAAACAAATTTTGTTGTATGCAGCTATATTGATATCCCATAGATGACTATGTAGTTTACTTGGAGTGTCTATATTCATGGATATTCACAGCACTGGAACTTCATAGGATTGAAAACTGACTAAATCTGCATAGGTACTTAGGAGTGTCACTCCCATCCCACTCCACCACCCCTGAAATACATCCTCTCACTTAAGTGGTATCATTTTACTGAATTTCAACTGTGTGCTCAAAAGTTCAGTAATTTTAGAACTCATCAGGTAATGATGGTTAAAATAAAGCAAAGCTACACTTTCCTCTTTAGTGTTGAGTAACTGGTTTTTATCATTTACCTTTATGCACCTTGCTGTATTCTTCCTACTGCCGAGAAGGCAGGATCCCATAACTGAGAATACACCAAAATACTAAAGTATCAAAGCAAAGAAATCTACCAGGAGGACAATGCACTCATGCAGGTATGGAGAACCCTGGAAATATAAGTTTTGAAATTTGCACTGTCTATGCACCTACACACATAGAGTGGCCGTCTATCTAGTTTACCTGGAATACAGATCTGGTAATTCTGTGTCTCAGCTTTTCCTAATATAGTTATTTCTGAAGTAGCACTCCAAGATGGCACCAAAGAAACCCAGTATTGCACAAAATGTTTCAATTAACAACATCAATTCTTCAGTTTTCATCAGAGAAAAAGAAATTTATTCAGGATGATGGAAAGATTTTGATATTGTTATATAACTTTTCTATGGGAGGTCTTTCTCCAAAGGTTGTCATGAAGATAGCATATAGATTGTCAGGAAGCTATTTTGATGCTTAGATAGCACAAAGACATGGTTGGAGGTAGATCCTATTCTCTAGACAAATATCAGACAAAAACAGCTATATCACACAGAACTGTCTCAAGTCACAGACTATGGTGAAACAAGTCCATGTTATTTCCATCCCATGCTTTGACAGGCAAAGCTCTAGCCTGTCCATTTCCAGAAACACCTCTGCCATTGAGGACATGTCTTCCTAATGCTTGATATAGTTCCAACATCTCTATGTACTGCCTCTGTTGCCTGGTAGAGATCATCAGAAATAACATGCATATATGATTATGCATATATTTGCCTTCCCTTTGCTCCAGGGTCAGGTTGTCCCAAGGCAGCTGCTGCCTTCCTGAACCCTGACAAGGGACATCAAGTAAACATTCAGAAAAGGTTAAGTAAATTTTATGTATCACATAGAGAGATCAAGGAGATATTCAGAAGAGGTTAAGTGATACTTACATATCACTGATATAAGTTCTCCAAGCTGAATTCCCCTGTGAGTTGCTGGGCATAATAACTTGAGGTGATGCTTTGAAGATACCTTTTCAATATTCTACTGGAAACAACTTCTTTTGAATGGACAGAGGCATCTTAGAAAAAATATTGTAAGCGTGTGGAAGCATTATTCTCAAGTTAAATTTGTCACTGAAGATGCTGTCAGCAGTTTTATATACTGTAGAAATGATACTTGGATGACTTTGAAAACAGTTCTCAGTGTTTCTACCATGGCATTTCAAGAAATAGTTTTAAGTAAGGCTAATTAACTTCAAAGAAGAAAAGAGTAAAGAGGATTTACTTATTTATTTATTTACTTTTAGCTAAGTGCTGCCTTAAATTAAATGAATCATGAAAAATTAAAATTGTTACAGTGCCACCCTTGTAATTTGATCACTGTTTAATTTAATTTTTTTTGTTTTATTTAATCAAAGCCACAGGAACCAGCTCATTTGTATTGTAAATTACACAACTTCTGCCCTTTATTTCATATACGGTTGATCACTTTTGGCAGATGAGATTGGATTATTTAATCATTGGCCATATGAAATTGCCATTTAATCAATAAGGAAGGTCAAAATTTCTAAATGTGATCCAGAAACACAACATCTAAGGAAGACAGAGGCTGGTGAAATCCAGCTAAACTTTTATATGTTTGAAACATTGTTATTGACTACGAGGTCATTACTACTGTAACAAATGGGTATTTTATCTTCTCTTGCCACTTACAGTTTGATGGCCAAACCTATGACTCTGATTATTGATTATGTCTACTGATGACTTGGTGGAGTTAGCTCTTTTGTTCATCAGTGTCTTTGATTATTGTTTGAGTCAAAAGATAATGAGTTTTATACTGCCTGTTCTAAAAATGTGTAGTCAGCTGATAGATGTCTTCAGCCACTGAGTATGTCACCAAGAATACAAATCTAATTTCTTACTGTTTAAAAAACCTATCCACACATATTATTTGATACTCTGCAGATAGTGAGAGATTGACAGAGTACGTTTCATCCCTATTGGCCATGTCACCAGTCATGTAACCCAAGGAATAATATAGCATCCTTTGCTCTGTTTTATTTTTTGAGTTTTGTATTTCCTAGGATAGAGTCCTCATTACTCTGCTGCCTTGATTGACTTTTTTTATTGTTCTCAGGTGGTTTAAACTTTGGTTTATCACCACACTAATGACTTCCTCTAACTTCTGTCATACGCCTACCACTCTCCTAATGTTTGAAATTTTTGTTGAGCTGAGTGAATTGTTTTTGCTCTGTGCTTCTCTCATTACTTCATATCCTTGTTATAAATGCAAATCTAAAGAATTTGGACTTTGATAATCCCAGCTACATCTTGATAGCCTATTTTATACATTTCTTTGCTTCTCTAATTCCCTTTCAACAATATTTTCAGATATTTTTGTATTTTTTACAGGACATTCTTCCATATTTATTAATTATCTCAGATTTATTCTTGATAATTCGTAATAATTCTTTCAGATTTATTAATAATACTTTAGCAGAGAAGACTTAATAGAAGCCTGAAAGTTTAATTATTGGAAAAACAGCAAGGAAGACTACTGTTGCCCCTAGATAGGATTTTGATTTTGTATTTAGACAGAGTAGAAAGTCATAGTGAAGGACAACACGCAATTTGGAAGCTATTTGTAGGAAGCGTGATGGTTAAGGAAGAGTTCAATCTTGGCACGTACTGTGTTCAGTAGGGTCAAGCGTTAGGAATAGAGGCTGATGATTGATTTTTGACAGAGTTAGCAGTTCAAGATGAGTGAATCAGACCTGTTAATACTGTGCCTTATTTGGAATTTTCTGGGGAGCTCCTGGTGACAACCTTAAGATCCTCCTGTATCCTACACCTCTTGGTGATGGTCTGGGAGAAGAACTCTAGAAAATGGTATTATGAGCAATATGAGCAATGCTGAAAAAGAGTTTTATGTGTGCAGTATTGTATTATAATAAAATCCTGCTGAAACTTCACAGGCCTTATTTGGAATTTAATGTGTAAACTAGTATTCTGAAAGCAGTAGATTGACTGAGGAAGGATGCTGAAGAAGACAAAGATGAGAGAGAACTGGGGAGTGATAAGCATCAGCCATCCAATCACAGAAAGTATATGCTTTACTGTGTCTATCCTTGAGACATCTTAAGATTAGAAACTGTTTTCAAATTCATAGCTAAAATGACAGCAACCACAGTATCAAAGGTATTTTTCCTTAAGATAACTGAGGCATCTCTTCCTACAGGAATGACTGCTCCCATCTCTAGGGCTCTCACAAATCAAACAAGGTAGGAGAGTGCTGAAGCCCCACCAAATTAGAGTGAGCCAAATAAGAAGTCAGGTGATTCAGCCTTTCACATTCTAAGCCTTATCTTTATTCCAGTATATAACAGTATATTGCTTTGGCTCCCCGTTAGCAGAAGCGGATCTCTGTAACTGCCTATATTCCTGCTGTTCTCATTCCAGGAATCATTTTCATTGATAGAAAACTCTTAGTTACAAAGTGCTTCTATTTCTAAACCACATGGGTATAAAGGGATATAATATTCCAGCTTTTGATTCCATTGTACTCTAAAATCTTTAAATATAAACAATTAATGACTGACCTCAAACTCAATCACATACTTCATTTTGGACCAAATTCAAACATAGAGTAGTAGTGTCTTTTTGACCTGAAAAATTCGACATTAAGTGTTTTTGTAGTCATCTAATCTTCAGCTGCTTTTCACAGTGTAAGATTGCCTGTTTTCTTTGTTTTCATTGCACTATCTTCAGAGTATATGGCAGTAGATGCAAAGAAAACTCTACCTTTTTTTAAAAACACTCTAATATATACAACATTGCAAAATTAATTTTGTTAAAAGTTATGTATCTCATTTATTTTCATTTTAGATTTACTGGACTATTGCCAATGTAATTATAAAACTGACAAAAAATCTGATGAACTCTCTTCTTCAAATCATAAAAGAGAGTGAAAAAAGCTTGCATGTATTTCATAGGAGAGTGTAAAAGAAGAAGCAACAGGTCAGAGTAAACTTGCAAACCTCTCAAGAATAACAAGACAGTAAACTTGACGTTGCATGATATTTGACATACAGCAAATCACTATTTACATTTTATCCCAAAACATTTACCTGAGAAAAGGTCATGATGTTAAATTTGGAGACATTTACAGCAATTGCCAAATGTTTACTATCTACATGAATGTCATGCTTCTTAGTCAAAAGAAGGTTGATGCGCTAAATGTCAATTATTTCAAGTTGTTTGATGGCAGCACAGATTGCCAAGCAATATAAAAAGAGGTTTAATAAATATTATATACACTGTTAACCATTAATCTTGCCTAGCAGAGGTTAGAGTTTCATATACAGAGGATTTATGACATGCAACAGCACAGGATATTAAAACTCAATTATTGCTGTCCTGGATGAAGGCATTATCATTAAGCTGTGGAAGCAGTACCTTGTTTCTTCTGCTATTGCTGTCAAACTTGGGAAAGCATCAGGGACAACAAAATTACTTTAGGAAATTGTACCATATGCTTCTCCTTGCAATATTTTGTCCTTTTTAGAATTAGTAGCTTGGGCTAGGTGGTAGCCAGTAGTATTTGCCAGAAGTTTTCTAGAGAAAACTGAAATATTTCCTCTATTGAGCTGTAAGCAATTTTATTTTGCTGTTACCTCAATTACTTGGAGCTAAGCCAGCAGTTATGCCTCTGGAATAAACGATATTGAAAACAAATGATATTTTTGTTAAGTATATGTAAGCTATGCATGAATAATAATCTAATGCTCTATTCCAGAGCATTCCAGCTATTCCAGAGCAGATGATAGCAAATATCATTGCTTGGAGGAGCACAATTGGTCAAATCAGAATTGGCAACTCCTTGAAAAGTTTTGTAAAACAGAGGTGTGCACACGAAGAAATTGGGATTGGTAGTTTAGAATATGATTACATTATACAGAGACTATCTTCAGAACATGCAGTTCATCTGCTTCACAACCTGACAGTCTGTGTTATTCCTGGAAGAGTTAGAATGAGAAACTTCAGAAAGTTCAGAAAGAGCATTTCAGATATATGATCTGGGCTTCTGTAATGAAACGGTTTCTTCCACCAGCTACCTCCTAGAAAGATCTAGCTATTAAAGATTTTCTTCTTGAGAATATTAGCCATGCAAGATATAAAAGGTGGTTTGTTTCTGCACTTTGAATCAAAGACTCATAATTAAATGATCTTTAGTGATCTTTAGTGAACTTTACCCAGATCACTATCATATGGGAATAAGGATCAATCAGGAAAATGGTGTTACTTCACTCCATAGAGTGATCCTGTGAGAATGTAACTGTTGTAGTGGTAAGATCACTTTTCATCTCAGATTTGAGTCCTATTTTTTTTCCACTTTCTATTTTGACCACCTCAAAGGAAGTCAATTTGTTACTGTTGAGAACCATAACTGGCTCGAAGCCCTTTTCAACCATGTCTCCAAGGGCCTACTCAAACATTCTTGCAAACCCTGCAAGAAAAAAAAAATAAAGGTTTTCTGTCTGCACAGTTCTGAACTTTGGCTGACAAAAGCTGTATTTCTTAAATGGATGAAGTTTGCTAGTTTGATTAAAAATGCAATAAAATCCTTCCTGTGGAATGCTGATTTCTCTCAAGGGAGAAAGCTTTCTCTTTTTATCTAAATGTATTGAATGCATATACTGCTTGTATACATATACATTTATTTCAGTAGTTAATTCTTCTAGGCCGTCATTTTACACGTATAACCTAGAGCTACAAATACGTTTTTGTTAGAACTATAAATTGAGCATTGTTTCAAATCCTAAAAATAAAAATCCTATTACCTTCCTCATACAGTACCTAGAAAGTTAAATCAATGAGTAACTGAGAAAAATATGTTCTGCTTCAGTTTTCTATGACAAATTAGAGATTTTCTGCAAGATACAATAGCAAAGCCTAGAGCAAAATATATTTCGCTGCACAATGCAAAAAATCTCCCATCTTGTTTCAGAGTTCCTGAGCAGGCCCCAGATTCACAAACATCAGTGAGAGATTCCAGTGCAATTATCTCTGAAAATACTGCTTCTAATTTGCTAGAACACAGAATAACTATTCAGAAACAGTATTTTCTTCGCTTTCACTGGGGTAAAGCAGCCACCGTGATCCTTGCACCAAGGCTAAACAAACTCAGGATAACAATGTTTACCTAAAAATTTATATTCTTTCTTTTTCCATTGAATAATTGAGCAGATATTAAATAGCAATGTTTCAATTATTCATTAAGTTACTTCACTTACTGGGAAGATGGCTGTAGGCAAATAAGTGTCACTTGTATTAAGCTGAATATCTTCATGAACTTTGCTAATCAGATCTTCACTGCTTAGACCTCAGAGAATCTTTATTAATATATGAAAACACAGCTGAAATTACTCAATAGTAGCTACAATATAATTCTGATAACAAAGAAAGATTTTCTTCTTTCTTTGTGGTTTGTCTTCTGAGAAATAAATTAAAAGAATTGATTTATTTGGTAAAATTTTACCAATAATTTTAATGAGTATGGATCTTTCCATAAAATGCAATATACTTCCCATGCTCCAACCCCCAACCCCTCAACAACCCAATACTTAAGCATAGGGCTTCTGTGATTATCAGGTTAAAATATATTTGGCTCAAGGAGTGAAAAGACTATACAGCTCCGTGTGTACATTTGTGGCTATAGTTGGAATAACTAGCAAATAAAGTCACCGTATGATGACCAATAGTGACCATTACTGTAATAATCTGGCTCTCAGGGCAAGTACACAGTCTGGCTTGTATCTGTCCAGCTAAAGAACAACCATTTCCCTGCTTCAAACAAACATCCCCAGCCACTTTGCTCACTGAGGTCAATGCCTGGCCCAAACTACTGCAGTCCCTGTCAGGACATTGCCTGCGGCAAAGGGCCCAGCCACAACCTTTGTAGGAAGCCTGCTAAAAATTAAAGAGTGCACGGCAACGGCCTTCACTTTACTATAGGTATAGCTTGTATGCTCACTCTACTACTAAATGCCTTCTAGATTTTTCTATATCTAAGCAATATAAGCCCCCTCCATTTTCAGTTTTTACCTTCTGTAACAATTCAGAGGATTGTTTGCAAACTGATTCACTCCTTCTTTGCCAGGTTTAAGTAACCACACAATATGACAGGCTGTGGGTAACCAATCTTCTTGTCTAATGAATTTCTTCCACTTTTTTAATTGAAGTATAAAATAAAATTCTTTCACTGATTTATTTGTAGTTCAAGTTAGGATAGTGTGGGAAAAGTCAGTTATACCAGCTACAATGACGTAACTGAAGCTGAACATCTTTGATCTGATAATTTGCCTTAATTCATTCAGGATTTTAGAAAGACAAAGTTGTGTTTTTTTTTTTTTTACTGAACCAAAATCTTTAAGAACTATGGGATAAAATGGAATATGGATTATTTACCCTTGACATAGAAGCCACCTGCTTTGGTTAATTGGGTAATAGAGTAATAAATCTTATGATATATTGATTTGTTGGGAATTTAATGCATTTGTGAAAAACATGGTTTTGAGGTAATATAAAATATTATTGGAGGTAAACTGTTAGAATCTAATATATCTGATATATATGTGCAATTTTCAGTAGAGATAATGCTATGATATTAATAAGGTTGTACTGAAAATGCAAATAAAGCTATGTTTTACCAATCAGGTATTTTGTCTCAGCATGTGTATATGACCTGTATATATAGACCTGTATATATAGACCTGTATCTAGTCAACTAATGAATAGATCATTTAGCTGATGTGTAAATAAAATTAATATTTCTTTGGAAATACTCCTAAAGTTAACATGTTAAAGCCTGATAACTCTAGTTTTGTTGGATTTATCTAAACAGTTTATAAAATATAGAAATTGCACAGCAAAAAATATATAAAGTGTTAATTTACAATCTCTATCACAAAATTAACACTTACTAGAGATTTACAATCTCTGTCACTAACAACAATTCACTCAGGTTTTCCTCACAACCCTGGCATAACAGAAAAAAGATAGAGGTTGCACGTCAACAATCACAAAACATTAGAAATTTTAATAAATACTTACATGTGCATGTACAAGTATTGTAGCATATCCATCTGCTGTTAGGTAGATCATCTGAGCTGTCTTTGCACCCCATAGAGAGAAAGAGACTTTCAAAATATGACTCCTCACAGTGGACATTCAAATGAGGTCAAACGGACTGTTTAACAGTGCTTGCTTTTCTCCATCAGCTCTAAAGAGAGACAATGGTGACTAGCTCGCAATGATAGAGACTTGTAAACTTACTGAGATGTATTGCAACCCTTTAGTTTAAAGATTCAGCAGTAAGTGGAAAATAACTGCTCCATATTTATTATTTCCCAGCACTGTTATAGTTTAACAAAGAATATTGCTACATAAGAAACATCTGTGCTGAATAAGGCAGCTTCTTTTGTGTATGCCTTAAGGGAAAGAGAGAAATTACTTTATGTGTGCGTGTGTATAGGCATCACCTTACTCTCACAAGTTTCACTCCAATGTTTCTATGAATTCCATGGCACACGTTTCACCTGTCATTCTGTCATTCCATCAATTCAGTTATTCTTCATAAATGCACTGATAGAGTGTTTATTTAAAATGAACTGGAGAGAATTGCTCCTCATCAAGGGAAAATGTAGAACAAGTTTACACCATGGTTCTGTCTGGTGAGCAGGAGGATCTACTCTCCAAGTCAGGGAAGCCAAAGAGCTATTTGAAGAAGTATACTGTCACCTCTTTCCTACATATTATGTTCTAAAAAGTGCTAGGATTATTTTAATATGTTTTATATTTCCTTCCTCCTTTTCCATCCTAATTTTAACTTTTTATTGTTCCCTGTCCAGATGGACACACATGAGAAGAATCTTTTTCACTAATAGTCATAAACCAAGTATATCTGAGCTAAGACAAAGCAAAATTCTTTAGTTTTAAGCACTCACTTTTGTCAGAGGCAGAGAAAAACAATGACATGCCTTGGAAAAGGTGGTATTTTAATTCAAAGATCTTCCTCCTGCGTTTATCCTGACAGGAACTACACTGATTCCAGCTTAAACATTAGAGACATTCTTAATCAAAACTCTCATTGATTTAAAACAGAATTTGGAAGAAGTGAAGACTTCAGGAGTTCCTAGTTGCATTCCTACTGCTTAAGTAATTCACTGGAGTGAGTTACTCCAGATCAGCAAACTAAACAAGCTGAGGTTGTTGAGCTTTCTCAGATTTGCCTGCTACCTCAGCAGAGTCATCTCTCACCTAGTAGAATGCACAAGGATTCCTCAAGAATATTTTTGAATCTGCAAATGCACTTTCTTTGGGGTTACCTATTTGTGTATACTTCAAATGGCAAAAACGACAAGGAAACCTCTTTGGTAGGCAAACATTTTTTTTTTCCCCCAAAGAGAGTCAATACTTAATTTCTTTCTGGTTCTATGATGCCTGCTCCTGACTTCTGTATAGATGTATATGCATTTTGCATGTGAACCTTTCCCTCCCAAATCTTCCTCCATTTTCCAAAAAATCTTGTCCTCTCATTGAACTTGCAGGGAAGACTAGCTAGAGGATACTCTTTTGCATTTATTTTTCATTTTCAAGTCACACTTTGCAGCTTTAAGATCATAGGGTGATCTCAGTGGGGAGGAAATAGAATTCTCTCAAGAAGGATGTGTTTTACCTTCTGCTTTTCTTCTGAACCTATGAATTTTGGTCTTTTCTAATGCCTCACGGCAATAGTAACATTATGTATTCATTCTCAGTTTTGTTCCATTCAGTTCTTTGGAGTCCGTATGTATTTTTTTGCCTCTGAAATCACACTCTTATTGTGAACTGCCATTAGGTACTTATTCATTCTGCTGGTAGTTTCTTGATTTATTACATACACACAAATTCCATTTTACAGAGGTAGTTACATTTGGCAAATGGCGGGCAAGCAGTGAAAATAGTTATCTCAAATGGAATATGTAGCTCTGTATTAGTTTGTGAATATGGACCAGAAGACAGATATATTGCAAATTAACATGTTTCAGGCTTCACCTACCTGTCTGGAATTATGGATTTGGAAAAGAACAGCTCCATTAACATTCACCTAGTTCTGTTAACAGCAAAGCAATTCAAAATCCATGGATGGTGCATTTATTGTGTTTTTCTTCTTAAGATCCAGGTTATTTCATGCACAATTCTGACATTATTTTTAAGTTATGCACATGAATGTACATTCACACAGAACAAGATAAATGAACCAGGTCTTTTCCTCGTAAGTGTTCTCAAAAGTAGTCTTCCTTCTCAGTCATCCACATTCACAAAGAGTAAGAAGTAACATTCAAGAGTCATCTCCTGTGCATCTGTTAGGATATAATGCATTACTTATCGAACTCGCATGAGTGTGATGGAACAGTTATGACATCTCCTTCAGTGGAAGAGGAATCTTCTTACTTCAAGCTTAGCTTGTATGCACATGCCTGAGGATTCCAATGCAAGCTCATATATAAAAAAAAAGGAGAAAGAAAGATTAAAATATCTTAATTTTATAGATTTTCCGAGATTTCAGCAATTTGTGTTAAGAATATTATTCTGAGGCTACATCAATTCTCAAATAACAAAGCTGAACACTCATCAAGTAAAATATCTTAAATTTCACCTTGAATCCAATATATGATCTGTTGCTTTGATAAGCTGCTATAAACGGGCTTAATGGTTTTAATAAAGTTTTGGCTGTCTGAACTCCACAAGAATTCACTTGGAAAGACGAATATAAAAGCTTTTCTACTTTGTGTTAATACAAAGATCTGGGCCATCTTCCAAATCAAATGAAATATGTCTGGAGAACTGAGGCCAAAAATTAAACCTAAGCACCTAATATTAGATGTAGTTAAATGACACGACAAAACTAGAGGGTTTTTTGTTTTCTTTTATTTCTTTCTAATAATGATGTACTATATATATTCACCCGAACACTGGCTTAAAATAAAAAGTGGTAGATCACAACATTGTGTTGGAATAGGCTGAATTATTTCTTTTAGGCATCTAAATTTAAACTGCATACTCTTTTTTTCTGTGGCAACATTTAATTCCCAGTGTTAATAATCAGGACATGTATTTTATGAAATCTTTTTAGAATTCCTTTTAAAACACTTATTTTTTTTCCCTTTTACCAGAATTTTTTAACAACTTGTTACTGATTATAATAATGATTGTTATTCTTTTGGTCACAGTATTAGTGTAAATGTTATGTAATTTTTTTTTAAGATGGAGTTTATAATCAACAAAATCCAAATTCAAGCGAATACATCTTACAGTTAAGTTTACAGCAACAAGATAGTAAGTTTCACCTTTATATGCTAAATTCTTGGTAAAGATGATGATAGGAATTCCATCCTAAATAAAGCAATCAATATTCCCTCTCTGTTTATTCTTCAGTCCTTAGAACTGATGCTTACACTTGCTAGATGCATTTACTTAGAATAGTGAAAGGCATTCAAAAAGTCCATCCAATTTCTTGATTTATTTGCTATTGATGCATAAAATAAGCTTGTCTGTGAAATAGCCATGTTGAAATTGCTGTTCTCATGCATTTTTCATTGTTATTATTCAGCTAGACTGACTCTTGAGAGTCAGATTAAAATTCATTCATCTAGAGCTGCAGTGGTGACAGTAGATAGCCTCAAATTAGCTCTTCTAGTTAATGTCTGCACCAGTATTTGTAAAGCCATTAGTACTGAGAATATTCTCATTGGATGGTGCGTGTTTTAACAGAAATTCTTCTATTCTTCTATGCAAAAAAAACTTAGAAAGCACTGCTTGATATTCTTGACATTTAATTCAGCCAATTCCAGCATAACATTGTGGTCTTCACAAAGTCTGTTATTGCTGGTGATGAGAGGTCATTGCTTATTAGATAATCATATCCCTTCCCTGCAATACTAGACACACACATTTAATGCAATTATAATGCTTAACACTTATATAGTGCTTTTCTTGCAATTGCTTTACAGACATTATGTAATTAAATTCTCAGTATTCTTGGGAAATAAACTAACTCCTTATTACAAACAGGGATATTAGGCTAGAGGCAATATCTACATTTTAAAATACAGTCTCTAGTACTTAAGATGAAAATCTGGAGCTGAAATTTTACTGTGTGGCACCAGTTCTTTTGAAAGCTGTGGTATAAAATGTGCTAGCATAGGTCACTGAAAGCAGAGGATGTAAGAAATGAGATCGAAAATCCAGGTTCTATTCTTCAGGTTTCACCTGAGACTCTGAAATCTTTCTCTTATATAGATGGATTCTGCAATCTGTTTTGAGGCTGAATTGACTGAACAAGCATTATGGGGCACAACCATTGCTTCCCGTCTTTGGACAGGTGCAAGAACTTTTCTAATAAATATTTTCAATTCACAATCTCATTTAAGCCATAAACAACTGACATCCTCTCATCTCAAATCTCACTAAATCTTTCACCTCACAGGAGCATAGCAGAGAATAGAAGTGAAAGCAAGAGGAGACATAATCCCCTGCCCGGGCTATGGAGCGAGCCTGAGAGTAGACTAAGGAGGTAAGCAGCTGCTGGCAAGTGGCTGAGCTGCCTGGAAGCCTAATTTCTTCCTGCTGGCACTGTCTCTTGACATGGCCATTCTGCTAGCAGCAGGCACCGGAGGAAGCACTGCCTTATCTGGAAGATTTGCTGTTCAAGCAGCCACTCTCCTCCTCTGTGGGAAACTGATGAGCCATACGGAAATATGCGGGACAGTTTGACCCTTCAGGAGGCCACTAGAGCTATTCTGTTTCCCTTCAGCTCTAGCTGAGTAGCTCTTGCCTGTCCTTTTGCAATGTCGTCTTCTTTCCATCAAAATCAACCCCCCACAATACACAAGCTAACTTCTCTCTTGATTTTTTTCCTAACTATTCAGCATTGGTATCTCCCTGAGCTGTTGCTCCTTTTTGTCCCTCACCTACATCTACAAATGCCTTCTTCATATCTTCTCCATCATGATAAAACAGGTCATATGTAAGTAATTAATACCTTGCTTGTAATCAAAAGCCATCTTCACCCTCCTTATTTCTCCTTGGATTTAAAAATTATGGTAACTACCTGGAAATATCACCTACCCATTGTTTTCACAGGTCAGTCTTCTACTGTCTTGCTCAGAGAGGTTGGGTAGTTTCCTTCTTTGGAGATACTCAAAACCTGCCTGGAAACAATCCTAGAGCAACGTGCCCTGGGTGTCCCTGCTCAAGCAGAGTTTTGGATTAGATGATCTCTAGAGGTGCCTTCCAACCTCAACCATTCTGTAACTGTGTAACTCTGTCTCCTGTCTCTCAACACTTTTTTGAGTTTCTATTCAGAAAATTGTAATTAAATGCATTTCTTTCAGGATAACAATGAATCCTACACTCATAAGCTTAATTGAACTATTGTGTAAAGATGAATATGTGTAAAGATATAACTTTGAATCAGAGCCCAAGCAGCTGTTTGGATGTTCCTCTTTTCCATTCTTACCTTTCAGATCAATAACCTGTTGCCATGCACAATACCCCTCAGTATTTCATTCCTCAGAAATCTATCTTTCCACTCCCATCCTGCTTCCATCTGTCTAGCATTAAGCGCTAGAGACAAACTTGGTCATACATCTTTGTGATTTAGTTTTCTAATGACCAATATTAAACTGAGTTGTCTTCCTTAAGATTTCATTTTGTTCCTTTTGCTTTTCTCTGTGAAGAATATTTGCCTACTCTAAAGTTACCGTCTGGATGCTTCTCAATCTGAAATCATTTTGTACTACACTGGAGATATTAACAAAACAGAAAAAAATGATGCTCATCAGTGTTATTTTACATATTTTCATTATATTATCATCATCAGTGTTTCTGCATTATAATATCCACTTCTGCCTAGTTCTGTGTTTTAGGCATGTTTAGGGAAAAAAAATTTCCCTGTCCAGAATTCCAAGCAGAAAAAGGCATTAAATAAAAAAAAAAGATTGTTAAATTCCATGTTGATGGTTGTAATACAGTTACAGCTGTGGGGTTATGATTCTGCCTTGCTGATCCTGTGTTTGTTTTGCTGTTTCAGTTTCTTCAGTTGTGGGGTTTAGTACACTTACACATATTTTAACCAGTAAGAATGAATTGGCAGTATCTAGATAGGTAGGAAACTAGATGTCAGCACTACTGACTGGTTTCAAATCCAACCAAATTCTTCAACTGAGCAGCTGAGCTGTTCTAGGAGTGGGGACGCCTTCTGTGTGCCAGTGCAAAAGTTCTACCACAGGTTTCTTGCTTTTGATTCCTATTCATAATATGCTTATCCAACACAAAGCAGTGAGAATAGGTGGAGACCCAAGACACCAAGTCCATCCGCACTGTGAAGAAGACCAGTTCCAAGAAGAGCAGTTGTGTTAATCTAGCTGTCCAAGCTAGCTGTGCTAGTCATAAATGAATAAATGGCATTTGGACTTGAATTGCCTTGCTATGAGCCAGAGGGTGCATCTCTACACGCACAATGTCGATTTGCCTTCATTTGTCTTGGGAAAGGAGGCTGAAAGAGAACGGAGGACTTGCATATTGTGTTTTCCTGCATGTCACTCGATAGTGTTGATATTACTGCTAGATTCTTATATATGTATAAGGTTTAAGAAAGGCACATTGGAGTGAAATCTCTATTTTAAAATATAAGCCAAAGCGAAAGTTATATAACAGAAAATAATGTGCTAATAAAAAGCGTAAACACTATTGCCATCTTGTGGCTCAAAGGTGCTTTAACAGACTTCTGCTGGAGGATTATATGCTCTCTCTGATGTTCTGTAAACATAACACATTTTCAATTAAATAAGAGAATCAAAGTGGCACAACAGAGAAACAATGTCCAGACCTACACATCAGAATCAATTATAGGAAAGGAGAAACAATCCTATTTGTCTAGAAGAAGTAATCACATGGCCAGGCATTGGGGGCTGAGAGTGCACAAATTATTATTGAATGAAATAGCAGTAGACACATTTCACTACGTTGCCATAAGAACACTATCTACTAGAATAAAACTTTGGTTGACTCTCATTCTTTTAAAGAAAAGACTTTCATGAATAAAGTATGAACCTACTATGTTTTAAGCAAATACTGCCGCAAACTCAAATGGGAAAAAAATGTGCTTCTTTTTAGAAAAGAGTTGTATGTTGTATAATATTAGATACTGTAATAGATGCGTAGAATAGGTGTCTATGTCTGCAGGAATAGTATTGGTTTCCAGTTTCAGAGTTACCTCTGGATATGATCATCTAAGCATTGTTAGAAACAAAATACAGCATTAAGTAAGGAATACTTTTCTAGACCAGATCAGTGTGTTTTACACATGAAAGACATTGGGAATCTAATGTCAAATGATAGCTCTACAAATAATTTAATTTTGTAAATTGTCTAAATGAATAACTTTTAGCAAACTACGTCAGAACATCACATTTCATTGTCTTTTTCTATATTTAATGACCAACAGCTAATGAATAGAACTGGACAGGAAACAATGTCCTTGTCCCACTCAATTATGATCTTTCAAAACTTCTCCTGTTCCATGCTTGTTGAATGCTAGGTCTGTGAAAGTTTTCCTCAAACACTGAAAGTGTTTGAGGCACTGGACAGCCAGTAGTCTCATTCTTATGGTGCTCACTTGAGTTGCAAACAGCCAAGAAGATCCATAATTGCTATTCTCATACCTGTTATTCCATGTAACTGTTAGATTATTCCCTCTTACAAGAAGTTTGTCTCTATTTACTCTTGTCTAGAAAGTCTATCATCTTAGACATAAAAAAACATTCCGATAGTAAGACATTTTCTGTGCACTCCCATAAAACTTTGCCTTGGTTTGGGTTTATTGTTTATCATTCAAACAACTTTTTCATTTAGGAAAATTTCTTATATTTAATAAGCATATACAGAATTAATAAGGGTTCAGTAGCATATATCATGTGAATGATTTAAACGTGACACAAGAGGCTTACGATCAATGGCCAAAAAAAATAAATTTCAAATATGGGTCCGTTTTGTTCTTAGTAATTCTCATTTTTCAGTCTTTTAACGATGAAAATTTTCAAATCCTCTTCAGAACTAATTTAAATGTATGCAAATTCTGAACTCTTTTTTTTCTGTACATGTATATATATCATGAGTGTTTGTGTTTATCGTTTCTAACCTATCTAAATCCAAAGACTATAGATCTATATACTGATTAATGTGGAACAATGCATTTATCTTTACCCTTCTGAGACAAACACTACTCCTATGTTATATAATATTTGTGAAACTTAATTTGAGCTTGCTGAAGAGAAACGTATAGCATCTAAAATGTATAATATTCATATATAAATTTCTTTTAGAAAATATTTGCTGCTTTTCTAAAATTATGAGATTTAGGACTGTTTGTAGGGTATAAGTTAAAACTTTATTTTATAGTTGCCTGCTTAGATTGAAGCCACTGTGAAAATTTTGGCAAGGATGAAAGAAGGAAGCTTCACTCAGTAAACAGGAGCTGCTCTTTCTACCTCACACTCAATGTACAAGTTTTCTTCTTTGCCTAAAGAGAAAGTAATGACAATGGACTTACCTGATGTACCAAGATTACAGATCATTTTGTAGTAAATATTTGTTTCTTTCACATATAATAAAACAGCCTTTATGCGAGAAGTTGAGCATGATCACTTCATAACATATCATAAACAAGTGGTCTGAATGTGCTCTTGGGAGATAGATTTGTAAATTAACATTGGGGAAGATATGAAGAGATGCAGGTCACTCTCATCTTCAGCTTTCTCTCTTTGCTGTGTTTGCACTGTAGTTGATCTGACAGATATTTTCTATCAGGTAAAATAAGTGGCCCTTGCTGAAATCTTCTGAGGAGAAAGTTTCTGTGTTTTGATTGCAGTGAGAAGGGTCAACAGCAGAAATCTAACATAGTTTAAGTAACATGTTCTAACCTTCATTAGTATAGGTATACTGTTCTAACATTAACTAGACACTGCAGTTTTGGAGAATATTATTATTTTTTGTTTGTTTCCATATTCAGTTAGTTCCTTCACAGACCACTTCTTCCAGATAAATGAATATAAAAAATGCATCCTGTATTTTTTTCATGTTTCAAATATTTTCATCTCTCTAAGAGCACAAATACTGTACCTGCCGTTTCATCAGGTACACAGGAGGCAATTTACTGAAATTTAGGCTAAAGTTATGGTTAGGAAAGTGTAATGGATTTTGCCTGACATTCCAGTACACCTTACTAACAGATACCACACATAGGAATGCAAAATTGGGTGAAAAATTGCAGGTTATGGACTAAGCTGTTAGATTACACATGTGAGAGCTAGACTATAACGTACAATTTGGGTTCCAATTTTGAAAGCAGCACACAGCTATAAAGTCCCACAAGCAGGTCAATAAAGAAACTGCAATTCAAAGCCATGCTTACACTCTACTTTCCTCCTTAATCTCCATTCAGTCTTAGCTTTGTTATCCAGAGAGGAAAATAGAGGATAGAGAGGAAAATAGAGCTATTCTGTAGCTCTACACACTGCAGAGGATTCCCTCGCACACTGTTAATACGACTGTGCTTTAAACCATCTTGCAGGCACTTTATTGATGCTCTGCCTTTCAGCTCCGTAACTTAAGCAGAGCCCAGGATCACAGTGTCTGTAATAAAATTAACCTGGCTACAGGAGCCACAGGACAGTTTGTTTCTGGTGTAGCAATTTGGTTGTATCATGACTCTCCTTTTGGTAGCAACAGGAGTAAGTTTCAGCCAGTGACCATTAGTATTTTGGGTTCTCTAAAAAATATATTAACTTTGATGCATGATGCTGTAAGCCTCACCTTAGGAATCCGATTGCAGGTTTCCAGCCTGTGTCTATTTACTACACATTTACGACATGTCTTCAGATAAAGCTGTTAGGGAAATAAAAGACTCTTTGGAAACTGTGCTTTTCCCTGAGGTGCTGCCCACTTTCTCAAAAAAAAAGGAATTGAAAGACAACTCTGGAATCAAACATGAATTTTTATAATATTTACACATCTATGCAATAACTTCATATTTCAGAATAATTACCTAAAATGTTCTCTTGTTTTCATTGAACAAGTGTCACGCTCTACAGTTGCTGGTTCAGATATAATTCTGTTCCTAGTGCAGTGCCAGAAAAAAACAGACAATTTTTTCTTGGAAAAACTGCTACATAACTCAGTATATTTACAGCAATAAGGATTTTGGTTCTATTTTTTCACTATCTATCAGTATGTAGTTGTAGAATATAATTTTTTTCCATTAGTTCCACATTAATATATAGGTGAAATGAATAGAAACATGGCTGGCAGTTTTCAGAATAATCAGTTTTATCTATCTGTAACAGAAATAACAATGCTAGTCTTTTAACATTAGAAAGTAACTTATCCACCACTGATGTATTTGGGAGAAAGTGCCATCAGTTTTGAGGGCAAACTGAATGGTCCGTGGCTATTGGCAATCCCACATACATGAAAGATATGAATTGAAATTTCATGATTATTTTTAGAGTTCAAAGGACATTATCATGCACTGATGGAACAAAACACATGCTGAAGTTCTGATGATATTTTAGTCCCCTTTTCAGTTACAATATTACTGAGGAATAAGTATGTTTGTTTCAGGTTAAAGAAAAAGGATATTTTTTAAATAAAACTGTTATAATGTGTTAAATCATGATTAGCTGTAATACTGGCCTAACATTTTGTCAAAGACTTAAGATTTCAAGTAACCAAGTGTACCTAATATTCCATGAGAATTATGGTAACACATACTTTTGTAGGAAATGGCTGAAATTAAAACTATTAAGAACGTAATTGTATTTAGTCGGTACAGTTGAAAGGGCTGTACAATAGTTCTGCATTTGTTACTTTAAAGAAGGTGAGTTACAGCAGAATAGAGCAGAATGGAAAACAATCAGTCAGTGGTCTGTAAATCAGATTAGAAAGGAGTTATATCTTTGCTGTAGAAGACACATATAGGTCCAGTAAATATATGATACCTTTTAAAATAGGCCATCAGGAGCTCCTCTGAAATGTGAAGGAAAAATATTAAGAACACTGACTAACTGTAAGCCTTCTACTGTGCGTTTCAGAAAATGTACAAAACTTACTTTCTTTCTAAAAAGATAACAGATTTTTCACCAGGCTCCTGGAAAGCTGCCATTTTGGAGTCACATTCTTTTTCTTGCCTCTTTAGATGAGAAAAAATAATGAAATATTTTTCTTCCCTCCCCCATCCCATCCAGGATAGTTCAGAATTTTGTTGAGTAAAATATGGTCACTTCTGTGCCAATTTGAAAAAAATCCACTTTCAACATAACCATTTTTTTTTCTCATCTGGACCTGCCATAAAATTTGGAAATGTGTGAATTTGTCTTTCCAATTAAATAACTCATTTTTTTCCTAATTGGGATACCATTATAGAAATGGCTACCATTTAAATAACAGACAGGCCCATCAATAACTTTTCTATATGGTCTGCAACCAGATGGTGGCAAATACCCCCACTTCGTTGAATGTCCAATAGCTAGTCTGTTTCATAATTCTTAGGACAGATTTTTGAGAGAAAAAGAAAAAATATTCATAAGACTATTGAAAATAGATATAAATATCCTGGCTGAAGCAAAGGGCTATTTTTTTTAGTGTTGCAAGCCTCTCTGTCCCAGAAAGCAATACAAATGTGTAGCTGGCCAGACACAATTTTTATGACAACTTCTTTCTTATGCATTTCTTAGTTTATTGATTCAAAGAAGCATTTCACTAGCAATCTGAAAGGGAGTTGCTACCATTTCACAAGAAGACTTGTCACTGCTTTTTCCATTGATACAAATAAAAGTAGATTGTGTCTAAAATGAGGCACTTATGAAGTGGAGAAATGCAAAGTGAATTCTTAATCCAGAAGACAGGAAAGAATATATACAGTAATTTTCAAAAAATCATATTTTCTCAGGCCTATGTGGGTTGAGTTTTTTTTTGTATATTGAGGGCAGCATCTTGAAGAGAGTGATCATTTAGATCATTTGCAGATGCAGACCATCCTGAAAGGCTGCTACAAAAATGTCCTCTTGCTGTTTCATCTCTAGGCTTCAGGAGATTGTATCATAATTCAGTTGAGGGGATCCCAGAAACACTTGATATAAATAAATTGAACATCAATTACAGTTCCAACTATGAGCTCATATACTTTTCTCAAAAACATATTCTTTTAACCTTAGATAGAATATTGGTTTCCTTCTTTGGCAGCTGGACCATTCCAAATTCCTCAGCCTATTTAGGATTTAAATACTGTATATGAAGCATTCCCAGGCAAATTTTAAAGGAAGGTAAAATAAACTTGGCCAAGGTATGGAAGATGTTTGTCAGTTATGGCAGACTTATGGCAAGAAAGAAAAAATCTGTGTCAGTATAAAAAAAATGAAGTAGAAGAAAAAGTATTTTTGAGCTACTGGTTCTGATGCCGAGAATTGCTGGAATTTGATTCAATCATGATTTGATTGTCATGTGATTATAAGGGCAAGTGGGATTCAGATTGCCTTTTTTTTTCAGATTGCCTCATCCACAACTCTCACAAAAATATGTGAATACACTGGGATCAGGTCATCATCTGCACAAATAAGTTTTAAGATGTTTTTCATTGACATATTCTAGGCTCATTTTGATACCATTCTGTCCAAAGTGCATATGTCTGGTAATTTCTCCTATTTACAAGTATAAACTGGATCATTTACAATGTTCTACATTGCCCACAAAAGGACACTTAATATCATAAGGTAAATAAATTTAATAATACCCTTAGTTTTAAAACAAATAATTTTATTCAATTTAGATGGAGAAATATTTTCCATCAAGAAGATAGTGCTAAGTGCTTTAACTTTTTTACAGGCTCAGAGACAGTTCACTTGAAGAATGAACAACAATTTTATCACCACTTTTTGAAATATAAGCTTGAATGAATCCTACAGGAAGAGCTGAGCCAAAATAGCATACTACCCATGTGAAAAAGTTTAACAACACTCACTATCAGGAATAATTTTATCTCTTTACCTAAGTAATTTTAATGAGGAAGGAATGAATCATGTCTTGGTGCATATTAAGATTTTAAGAAAATTTATTTATCCTTTCTGTGTTGAAACCATGATGAGACTATGCAGCCTGTCCCAAGAGATTGCCAATAAGAGATTAAGATACATTATGCCATAATTTCTTCTGCATATATTATTTATTCTACCTACTGCTAAAAACTTTTTGAAGGGAGGAAAGGTGGCTTTGTGCTTAGGTGTTTCAGCTTTTACTGGCAAGCCGTGGACTTGATTCCTATTTTGTCCCAGGTCTGTCTGGCTTTGGGAAAGCTCTGTGATTTGTCTTGAATCTTTAACAGGCCCTAACTATGTCTCAGGAAATGATAGAAGATGTGTGCACATAGTAATTAAAGCTACAACTGGTGGCACCTGTGTCATGCTGTGGACTGTTTAAACCTTAGTGTGGCCCTTGAACAAGAATGGGAATTGTGTGCACCACCAAGCTGTGATTCATAATCTAATGTAAGAGGTCCCTTCACTATGTGCTTCCCCATTAGAAGCTACCAATATGGCCAGTATCAGCAAGGCATCAAGAATCGTATCAATTAGTATAGCTCATTAATGGAAGTTCATCTGGGGAGCCTCAGCTGTCAAAAGGGAATGAAAATTGTATTCAATATAGTAAAATGCTTCAACATCTGATCTGTGCATTAGAAATCCTTAGACTGAACTCCCGTGTCATCAGACTTTAGTGAACAAGAAGCGATGTTGTGCATTTCACTGCTAGGCTAGCGATCTCCTTTTCTGATGATTGAAATGTCCTGTTTCCAAATCAACAGAATGGGAATGCTACTAATGGATGAAAGTAAGGCTTTTGTTGCACATTCACTGTCACAGAAATGGGAGCAATATTTGCATGGAGCAGCTGAAAGAAATTAAAGAAGAGAAAAATAATGAGATATATGTGAGATATAGTATGTGAGATATAGTGTGTTTTCTCTGCATTCTGTGATATTAATTGAATATTAATATCTTTTGTGAATTTTTCCACGAATGAGAAATACTTCCAATTGGAGACATGGCTGCATTAATTCTTACATGGATATCACCAATACTTGTGTTTACTAGCATATAGCAATGCTAGTAAAAACTCAAAGGGCTATTTCTTAAGATGTATTTTAATTCTGTTGTAACTATGTTATCCAGTTACCAAATATATACATCTTCCCTAGGTAATTTTTAAACTACTAAATCAAATGAAAACAGTAGGTTAAGCGTTGACACTCTGATCCTAATGAATTTTTTGTGCATACACTTCAGCAAACTTTTAGTTCAGAGTTTGTCAAAAGATTTTCTAACATTTCTTCTGAATCTGTTTCTGAAATACATTAGTTGAAAAAAGAGAGGACAGCATATTAATTAGTAAGTGAACCAATTAATTAATATTACAATTAAATCTGCCTGAGGTATGCTTATAGCATCCTTGGCAGTTTTGAAGTATGGAAAAAGTGTTTGCTTTCTCCCTCCTTCTCAAAGCATCATAAAAAAAATGCAGCTCTTTGGAAACAATGCAATTGTGAAGCGGCCAGAATAAGGTAGACTAGTGAGTTACCATGGTGTCAGAATTATTTTGTGTCCTACGATAGGACTATTCTTCTACTGCTCAGAGGACTGAAATAGAAAATTTGTAATTATATACAATATATTGCCAAGAGATCAACTTTGTTGCTTTTGGCAATCACTAATGATTTTTTATTTTGCAAGAGCAGCATAATGCTTTATTTCTGCCCCCATTTTTCATAAAAAGTTAATTTGCATACATTTCTGCAAGAGTGAACCATGTTATTATGGGGAAAAAAAACCCTAAGAATCTTTTTTTTCTTTTTTTTTTTCTTATGGTAAATTCTCTCTATTTCAAAAGAAAAATGTATGATACATTTCAGGCCTAAAATTTCATGCTGAAAATGATATTTCTCCTTCCTCTGATATTAATTCAGGGTAGTCTTTTGTGCATCTAGTGCCCACATTAGTGTCTGGGGACTAAATCCACCTACATGATAGGGGGGGCTGAGTACTGCAGCCCCTGATTCCATGCTCCCTGTGACTGGCCCGGGATCTGATTAGACACCTAGGCCCCCATTTCCAATACAACCTGACCTCAAAATTTACTGAGGCCAGCTAAGCAGTGGAGCAGTAAATTTTAGAGAGGGGCTTAACTCCTGTTTCAAAAATTGTCAATTCAACAGTCGGATGCTTTGCCCTGGAATTGCCCTTAATTAGACAACTTCATTGCATTAACATAAACCTAACAGGGCAACAGTAACCCCTCTAACCCATCAGTGCTGAATGATTAAAATCTGAATTAAAAACTCTCTCTCTCTCTGAATCTAAACAAAGATTTGCATCCATATTCCCCATTTAACCAGAAAGTGGTACATCTGGTGTGTCCCAGGCAGAGCCCTTCTAACCTGCATCTCTTCTGTGTTACAGTGCAGGGGGCCTAGATACATATGACCAGGAAAAAAAAAAATGAAAGAAAGAAAAGAAAAAGGAAGAGTGAATATATGAGAATGTTTAAAGTAATCATCTGCAAACCATCGCTGCACTCCATATTTCCTGCCAAGGTCATAGCCACATTTTTTTGGTTCTGTACGAGAATTCAGAAATATAAAACCTAGATTTTAAGGGCTTTCTATTTATTTTTTTTTAATCTAAGGATGAGTATATTAAGGTGGAGTAAAAAATCACACAAGAGAGAAAGAATGATGGGCTTGACAGATTCAATAAAGTTAGAGTATTCTATGTCTATTAGTGACAACACATTTAGAAAACCAAATAGACCCACTTAGATTTATTCTTTTGAGAAATAGAAGGAGGAAAGTAAATCCATTTTTATAGATTTTTTTTAGGCTGAGTGAGGATTTTTTTTTGAAAGAGAAGCAAATACAGTATGAATTTATACTAGCACTGGTCCATTCCCAGGCATATATTTGTGAAGGGTCTTGGCAAGCCCATTGACAAGCACCTTCTGCTGCAGCATAGGCATACCAATGCTGTGGGGCAGCACACCCCTCTGAGTATCCTGTCCTACTGAGCTATAACACTCTCATAGGATCACTGCACCTATCTCCATCTGGTATCACCTGGCAGAAGAGTGCCAGGACCACAAAAATGTGCTGAAATCTTTGGGTTTGTACCTGTAGTCAGACGGTAGTTTGGTCAGGGTTTGTGGATGAGGAGTTCTGACCTTCTTTTCTCCAAATGGTAAAAAGAATATGTGTTTTGTTTGTCTTAGAAGCAAATTTGTCCTTCTATCTTACATAGCTCATGAATTTTATGCAGAAGAGACACACATAATAATGTTGGTATTAAAATATTGTAATATCATAATCACAATTATTTTCAATACTTCTCTCAGAGAAGATGGCCGTGCTCTGTCTGAGCTACTAAAATATAGAAATAAATAACTGGATACATCATTTGAATTTTGCTCATTTAACAAATTTCTACTCTGCCTAACTGATAAACTCACAATTGTTCCCAGATGATGCACAAGTCACATGAGAACTAGAAGCAGCCACATAATAAGAGATTAAAAAGAACAAAATTCAAATATTTAAAGGGAAGTCAAATAGTTGTTTGGGAAAAAAAACTTACTTTGTACTTTCATCATTAGAGAAAAATTTTAACTGCTTACTCACAGACTGAACGAGATTCCAGCCATTTCCACTGTTAAATTTTGCACTTTATTTCATTTTCCCATTGCTGATCCCTTTCACTCTCCATTGGTTACTAAGGGTGTTACTGACTCTGACCAAAAGAAAAAAATGACCTTCCTTTTATTTGTTGAAGAAACAAATAGAAAGTTGTTTCAGTAAGAGTTTCCCCCAGAGCTTTCCTGTTTTACTTCTTCTGCTGGTCATAGAATGTGAGTCTGCAAAATGGGAAGAATAGAGCCTGAAGAAAATGTTTTGCTTGAGGAAGACCTTTTCAGCTCCCTTTTCTCATTTTACTGACTGACTTTTTTTTTCCCATCTGAGCTTTCTACTAGCTCTAGTTAAAAATTTGGATTGGGTTTTCCATAACTCTCGATGTAAATGAATGTAAAAATGTGATTTTCAGAATTTTTTCTTAAATATGATATAGACTGAATGCCACCACAGGATATATCTTTGTTCAGTAGGCAACTATCAGAGCAGAGCAGGCAGGAATCAATTTTTTGGAAACTGAATCCTTACAGCTTATATTCCGCCCATCATATTTCATGTATTCTCACAATCTGGCTGCCACTGCTCATACTTTCTCTGCTCAAATACTGCTCAAACACTATTTGAAAAGTGAAATTGATGACAAATAAAAGGTGTGAATGACTAAATCAATTTTATCATTGATTTGTATGAAAACTGAATCAAATGCTGAATCAAACAGAAAATCTGGGACTATAATTCTAAAACGTAATTCAGACTAAATATCCATTGAAATCAATGGGGAATCTAGAGTAAGCCTTTCATTATCAGAAATCTAGATTTCCATTGCAAAACTCATTGCAAGATTGCTACTGGCAATTAAATCTATTTTATGCCTGGGATAAGGTCTTAATATAAAATTTTTTAGCCAAATCTTTAAAAATATTGTTTTTAATTGAATATTCGGTAGGATTATGTCATGGAATACAGAGTTGAAGGTGTGTGTTAAAAACATATAAGATGAATCTGCTACATTTTTGTGCTAAGTCAACAAAATAGTACAACTAGAATTTTTATAAAATATAATTCACAACCATGACAATTATTCTCCCTTTAGACATCTATGACCATATTTGATTTTCACATCAACCAGTCTCTGTGGCACTGACAATTAATATAAGGCATCTGGTGAGTTGAAAACTGGATCTTTTCCTTGTATGTGTTCCTTTGAAGGGTTTTGTATATTCAAGATACTTTTTATTATTCCTTAATGCTCTAAGAAGTATAACTACATTACAAAAACATAAGAGGGCTATAAATTTTGTTTAATTTCAGTACAAAACTTGTGGCTAGCCTGTTGAAAATAGATTTTACTTATATAGTGTATGTGAAAGAAATAATTTTTGTTTAGCTCAAATATTACAAGGCTGTTCAACTGTCATTCCTATATTGTAAATCACAAACTATTGCAACTATCTATATAGATGCAAACACACCCTTGGTGTATACACACTAATGAGAAACTTTTTTGCAATAAACATATTTTCCATATGATGTTTAAAGGAGTTGATTAAGGGAAAGAGGTAATTAAAAGTTGTTAGAGGGTTGGATTTCCACTTATGCAATTTCTAAGTTTTGTAAGTTTATTAGTGGTGCATAAATGTGTTATATCCTTTAAGGATTAATCCTTAATCATTTAAGGATCGAGTAATTTACTAGATTATTTTTAGATAAAATATTTTAAACTACCTCTTTTAACACTTTTTAATATATGAAAGTCTACATATTTGCACTGGCAATTGTATTTGTTAGTGTAGTGCACTTACTAGCACAGAGTTAGATTATGACTAAAGGAGTATCTATGAAAAAGTCATGGTCAGATGTGTCCTGGTGCAGTGAATGCTAATACACCTTCAGTAGGAGTACATTATGCTTTTATTTCTGACAGTACACTGAATTATTTACAGCTTCAAGGCAGCTGATTGAACTGCAGCATCAGTCAATTAGCAAATCAAAAATTTATATGATTCCAATTTAGCATGGAGTCCTTCTCTCTTTTTTTTTTCCTCTTAGATTTTCACCCTGACAGTGACAAATTACTCCTCTGCTGGCTGAGATTGGAAATTAAAAGCATTTAGAGTTGCTCATGCATTTATGCTAATGAGAACTTCTGATATGATTTGCATGCAAAAGAGGACAATCTGAAAGCTCATCAGTTTTTCATGCTTCCGCATTTTGATGTAGCAGGATTTTTTCTGTTTTCTGCAGAGCAGAAAATTTTTTCTTGGGGAAACAATACTCCATGTGAACAAAAGTGTTTTTCTTTTAAGTCAGAAAGTTCCTATTTTTTTTACCCTCCAGATTCTTGTCAAATCATTTGCTTTGCTGTTTCAGAACTGCAGCCCACATTCATTAGCATTTTAGATGTTTATCAAAGGAACGATCCAGTATCTGCCATGCAAGATTATAGCTCAAGCTTCATTTTAAATTCAGCAAGAAAAAAAGACCCGAGGACAGATGAGAAGAAGGATGTGCACTCTGACAATCTTCTTCACAGATACACCCGAATTAATCCTATTTAGAGCAAAATTTGATTAATCACCAAGGGTGGCAGCTTTAAGTTTAGTGAAATAGTCAACTCTGACAAATTTTAGAGACCTCTTTTGCACAGTCTTTCTGAAATTCAAATAAAGTAGGCATTAAACTAAGGGAACAGATAACTTTAAGGAGAATTTTTAAAAAAGCTCCTATCTAATAAGAGTTGCTGCCATTTTTAAGGGTTTAATTTTTCTCACCAATCTGCTAAAACAAAAGACAAAGGGGCAAAGAAGCATCTGTGTGGCACAGTACATTTTTTCTTCAGTGAATATATTTCACTTTTGTAGTGCCTGATTGTACATATTGCAGGTAGTATAATTAAAATAATTTACTAAGTAAATGAAGAGATTTGTTTCCTGATTGACTGCTTTACTTCAAAAGGTTTATCAGGTTATAGATATTTAAGTTTTTCAAAATACTTGTATTTTGCTTTGGAATGATCTTTTTGATCATTTTATGAATTTAAAAGATCCTAGTCAGTGTCATGCATTTATAAGAAACTTTTGTTCGATAGTTTTTGGTAACTATTAACATGATCTAAAAATTCTTATTTCCTTCTAGAGTTTTATTTTAACTATGTCTTTAATTTTATAATTTAAAAAATAAAGTTCCAATATATATTTTTTTCATCAAACAAACAAAAAATATAGGTATTCCCATTTTCACAATTGTGTTAAAAGCAAAGTCAGGCCCTAACTTATTCAAACCATCTTTCAGAATTATGAGAAAATACTTTTTAGCTTGCATTAAGGTTTCCCCTCCAGCTGTATGAAAGCAGCACTGAAAACTAACAGGGTTGTTTCAGAGATGTATCAGAGCAGAATTTCACCCATTAACTTCATTGGCATTGCAGTGATGTACTTTACAACCAATGCTTTGTATGCTCAAAGACAGACAAAAAAGGAGTATATTACATTTTGATAGCATTTTCTGTCTTAAGGCAGTATTATTGCTTCATGGACTTGAAAATAAACTAACTGTTCTTTATATAACTAAGCAGTTGCCCTCTTTCTCTTCTTTTTCTTTCTCTCTTTCTCTCTTTCTCTCTCTCTTTCTTTCTCTCCCTCTTTATTTCTTTCTCTGTTTCTCTCTCTTTCTCTCTCTCTCTCTTTCTTTCTTTCTCTCCTCTCTCTATCTTTCTTTCTCTCTTTCTCTCTCTCTTCCTCTCTTTTTTTGCTGTAGTTATCCTTGGTTCATGGAGTAGGTCTTGGGGTCAAGTGTATCTTTTTATGAGAAAGGTGAGAGTTGTGGTATAATAATCAGAACAAAGAAAGTAGGTGGCAAGTTAGGATAGGAACTCGGGAAGAAAAAGAGCCATGTAAGACCATAACTAACTCAGACTTAAGAGCATAAAACCTCTCTAGAGCTCCAAAGACTCTCTCGAACTAAGTTAGCCTGCAACTGTCACTGCTAAAACAAAGAAAAGGTGTATTATACTTGTTTCTGAAATGCATCCCCACCACATCCTCATTGAGCAGCCAGCTAAATATCTCCCTCATTTCACTCCTGTAAAGATGCCAAAAATCTTTCAGGTGAAGTTCTTCACCCAGGCAGGACACTGTTCAGTTGTAGATTCTGAATTTCACTGTCTGAAGTTTTCAAGTTTTCAAACTGTTGATCTGGCTTCACATGAGTAGAAGGGTGGCTTTCTGCTTCCTCACTCCTTCCTGAACTACACAAGTAGCAAGCTCTTGAATATGAAGACTCAACCTCTGAAAGGCTGTCTGGATTTTCTTCCACAGAACTTGATCTCTTCAGAGGTTGCTTTGTTACAGTAGGTACACCTGCATGGCTCAGAGACAATAGCAGCAGGGAAGTAGAATATCTTCCACTTGCTAGTATCTGTTAAAAGATGAAAGCCTCAAATTTCTACAAATACAATGTAAGCATTGCATCAAGTTCTTCCTTCATCCATCATCACCCAAGTCTTCCTTTTGCTCAGGTTATAAGCAAAAGCTAGAAGAAGGGGATATTTTTTTCCTTTCCTTCTCTTAAACTCAAGCTTCATTTGCCAGTATTATGTAGCATGTTACTGAATACATTTTGGATTGCACAGATGGAGAACTTTTTGCTATCCTTCCTGAAAAACCCCGCTGAGATAATCTACAAAGATAGCTACGTGGTTTTCTAGTTGACACTTTATGCAACCTGAGTTATCCACAGAGTCTGTTTTCTGGTTTCTGCTGAAACTCACTTTATTAGTGCACAGAATCAAAGACCTCCTGAATCAAAAATCTGTTTATTCTATTTCATTTTCTTTTATCATTGCAAAGATTGTTACTGATCATTTTGAGTGTATCTCTCTCTTCAGTAAGAAGGCTTGCAAAGTCTTCTGTGTAAAGACACTCCCAAGCTATAACTGTCCTCATTTTGAGTGACGTATTTATGCTTCAACATCCTCATTGGGCATTGCCCACAAAAGGGGTCTTGAGTTTTTTTTTTTCCTAAATTGCTTCTCCTTGAGCTCAGTTGAGTAAGTGAGATCCTCGAAGCCAAGCATTGCAGCAAACACATTGCCATTCTAGAGTTATTTGGATACTAGCATAATCCCCCAGCATCTCTAGCTCTCTTTTATTCTGTTGGTAAAACACTACTCTGTTGGCAGAGAAACATTTATGAAGACTCCTTTGTCTGCTTTTTTGGCTTAGCCAGTTTCTCCCCATCATTCAAACACCTGTTATAAAAGACCTTTAATCCTTCAGTGAAGAATGCTGTCAATGGCAAAAGTCTCAGATCTGGAGGTGTTATTTCTCTTGCATTATTCTTCTCCTATATTTCACCAAGTCTGTTCTCAGTACAATGTTTAGCTTGATAGGCCAATGACTTTAATGGAGATGTCTTTTTGGACTTAAAGCTGATTCTCTTCAGTTGGTTTGAGGATTCATACATTTATTTGCTAGTGTAGACTCCGTGTTGAAACTAGTTCATTGATCTAATGAACTAGTGCACATAGTAAAAATGCACATAGTAAAAATGAACAATAATTACCTATGTGAAGAAAGAGGGCCTCGAAAATTAAAATTGCTATCTGGTGCCCTGATTGTGGACATCTTCCTATGTTTTTTCAGTAACGAAAAAAAAAAAAAAGTATTTCCTTTCCACTTCATTCCACTGTGAATTTACCCATCTACTTTCAGCATTATACTAGAAAATTACATTTCAATAAGTTATTCTTTCTAGGGATTTCTCAGCATTTGCCATTTCCTTTCTATAATCCAGATTAGTTCAATCATTGTGTAATTCTATGCGAGTCCAGAACTCTGCTAAGTTTGTATCTTCTCTGCATCTGCAGTGGACTTAATGGGCAAATCATTTTCTTTCTTCTGTTCTGATAGAAACCGTTATGTTGCAAGTTCTTATTGTCTTCATAACAGGCCAAAAGTAGAGTATGACAAAAGGAAATACGAGGAGTAATTTTCCATTCTTCAGTTTACATCTTAACACCAATGTAGACAAAGTCATGAATAGTTATAGGAAGTACTTTAGAAGTGTTGCGTTATATTGCCATGTTCTCTGTGTGAAACTCCCCTTGAAGTCAATGAGTTGTGTATGCTATTCAGTGGCATAATCAGGCAATAAATTATGAAAGCTCTGCAAATACCAAACATAACAAGCCACAGACAGATAACATTAACAAGTGACAAAAATACTCAGTGCTATGCTAGTAGACGTCTTAAAAATAATAGTTTTGAAAATGATAAAATTCATAAAGCTCGTAGGATTTAGCAGTCTCCAGCAAATGAGTTAGGGAATGAAGCTTACTTTAATGCACACCTGCCTATGGCCAATTTCCAGCTCCCTTCATAAGGCAGGGAATAGCAACAGCACCTGTGATAGAGTAGTGGGCTGAGTAGACTTGATAGGTATTTTCTTCTGCTCCAGGACTCTTCATAGATGTTTTTTCTGGGTCTCAAATAGAATTTTCAGGTATGTCTAGAACTGATTTAACATGAGGTAACAGTTTAAGCCAAATCAATATGTTCGAAATCTCCTCCTCAAAACTTTTTTTGTAGGAAAAATAGACTACAAAATGTGGCTTTGAAAACATACTTTTTCATACTATATTTTAAATAAAATATTGAAAAAGAAATTTCCAGAATGACTACTTTAGATTTATAATCCAAAACTGAATTTGTTAAAAAAGAAAATTAGGAGATCTTGACACTTACAAAAGAGTCTTAGAAATGCGAGCCTCATGTTGACTGAAAGTGACATTTTGGAAATTGTTCTTTCACATCTTAAAAGCCAATTAAGAATGAACAGAAGGATCCCAGAAGTCTGAGATTGCTCTAGGCCCTAGAGTTGAGTCTAACTTAGAAGCAACTAAATCTTTCTAGAATACAGCCCTGATTCTCCTTTGAGTATTTGTAACCACAAGATGAATGAGTGCTGAGATCCTCTAGCTGTTCTCAGAAGCCACCAATTCATCACAGAGTAAAAAAAAAACAAAAACTGTCTGTCATTTCAATGGTTCTCCTACCTTCCATTTCAGAAGATGCACTCATAGTGCTGCTTGGTCAGTGTACATTTTCTGACTCTCCTGGTTAAAGCTTCCTATGTCTCTTGAGAGTAATTATTCAGCCAGATCTATAAAAGGAGCTGTGGTGCTCCAGACACCCCTGATTCTACAGCAGGATAGGTTGATTCAACCTCTTGCAGCACTGGCTTTTTTTTCTTCAGTCATAGTAGTAGATAGTAGATAATTAGCAGATAGCTAGGTTTATTTTATTTGAAGAAAAAGAAATATTGGCTATTTTATTTGAAAGAAACTTCAGCCTAACACTTGCTTCCTGCTTTCACTACCTTTTAGAAAAAAAAAAAAGTTAGAACGATGAATATATTTTAGTTTTCTAAGATCTTTTACACCCAAGCTAGTGGCTGTACTGTTAGCTTCAGCCTCAGCTCAGGCAGTGAATTAGTTTCATGTAGTTTTAGGCATAACTTGCAGAGAAAGAGTGTCCAACAGAACAGAAGTGAGAAAGGATGGGCAAATGCTTTCTGGCACCTTATAATTCCATACATTTATGTAAGAAATCATTCCCTGGGACCTAGGAGGAGGTCACTTTGGGGAACAGGGAAAGGGAGAAGGCTAAAGAGCGCCTCACGGAGAGGGCTTTATGTCAGATGCTTTTGAAATACCTTTTCATCAGCAAGTTCCTACTACTCGTCTACAAATCTCTCCCACCTCACCCCCCAAACTTAGACTTCACATTACAAGACAGCACAAGACTTCTCCACTTGCCGAAGATGCGTTACCACAAGATGTATCACAACATCTTATTTTTCTTTAAAAACTTGATTTTGCATGTAGTTGATAAGTATTTCTGGCAAAATCAAGTACCACACTAAATACTGCGTTTTGATAATTTATCATTTGTAGACATAAAAAAAAAGGTGTGTGTGTGTGTGTTCATTGATTTTCACTTATTCTTTCAAAAGTTACTCAATTTCTTCAAAAAAAAAAGGAAGGTTGAGGGAGAGTGAGATATATAAATTCCCAAAATACTTCACAGATTGATATCTTTTTCCACAGTCCATTGATGTAGAAAGTAAGAAAATGTCTATTACTGTGCTAGCAATTACAGAGGCACTCTCTTTCCAACTACAGTTTCAAAAAGACATACCTGTAGAAAATTATTGTGAATATTTAGCCAGCAATAGATCTAGACTTATAAGCAGATTCTACATCTGCTTGAATTATTTTTATGTTTGCCAAGACGGATATAGCTTACCTTTATATTTCTCTTTACCATTTACTGGTTTACGCTGTCACAATAATTGTTTTATTTGGAAGGGAATGTGGAGTATTTGTTTTCCTGTTTCATTCTGTGCCTGTGTGTAGATGGCCACAACTCTAATGCTTTTCAAGCACTCCTGAACAGGCTGTGTCCATAAGTGTAACACAGCACTAGTATGAGACATGCACATAACTACTTTTCTAAAAATGTACTTCATACCTACTCATGGGTAAATTCACATCTCTTCTAATATGGCAGTTCTTATCATTCTATTTCAAAAACAATTTGTTTCATCTCAGCTTATGATATGAGGAACCCTATGAGCAAGGCTGTCCAGGAAGGAAAAAAAAATCTGTTTCATTAAAAAAAGTCAAGCTTTTGATTTTTTTGATCTATATTTATATAAAAAATGACATTTTCAGAATTTTCTTATAAAAAGAGATGGAAGGACTTGAACGTCATGCAATTGCCAATAGTTAGCTCACTCACCTGCTTGACTTAAAACACTGGCTTTTATTTTGCTCTTCTCCATCCCACCAAATGGGATGAACACGGAGGTTGTTGGCTGTTCTCAGACGGATGGAATTCTCCCAGAGAAACTTTAGTGCTTCAGTTTGTTAAAATGTCCCAGTCAAATCTATTTAGAGCTTGAGGATTTAATGTTTAGTGAAAAATTCACAAATCTACTGAAGAACTTATTTTTGTTTAATACAGTTTAGATTCCATTTTCTCCTAACTTTTCTTAGCTCTTCCAATAGAATAATTGTCTTCTGAAGGCATGTTCACAGCACAATTTGTCATGTCATTTGTAAGTAACTCCAGAAAAGATCCTCTGCTCTTGATGATGTCAAAGAATCATTTTTCCATGCTCTTTGTCGAAACCAGATATATTAATCTGATTCCAACTCATTGACCCCAGTAAAGGGAGAAGACTGATCATTTTTTTACATTCTCTCCTTTAATTTATTGTACTCTAGCTGAATACAAACTGTTGGTTGAAGTGATTGTTAAGTGAGTAAATAGAGTAACGGTGAGAAAGAGATGCTCTGTCTGTGTTTACTTTCTGACATAGCTGACAGCTAGACTGATATCTTCTCCTTCTTTCTTCTTTTGTTACTGTGGTGCTAATCATATCACACAGAGATAAATTTGTCATTATGTATAATTATGTTCAATATGTTTACATTATAATATTTCATATTGGAGAGGCCTAGGTTTCACAATGTTTTTACTCCCAACTCCTCTCTGCTACATATTATTTTAGCTTATGCATATTTATAGATGATATTCTAAAGTACAATAACACATTAATTATAATAAATGGTGAATTGGAAATAAGAGTAACTACAGAACTGACCCAGATGACTCAGTAACTTCTGAGAAAGAGGCAGCATTTTGTTAGTCCATGAGAAGTTTTCCTTTGGCTACTTTAAAGTACAGAAGAGCAACCACAAATATTCACAAGAGTTGCTTTTTATTATCTGCTTAAAACAGGTCTGAAAAATCCTTGATCTTTCAGAATCCTTTTGAAAGACCTGTTCCTCTGTGGACTTATATCTCAAGCCCATAGCAATGTATTTTCACCCTCCCATCAGTACTCCCCTTTCCTTCCACTTCCTTGCTGACTTCTCCAACCCAATTAGCAGATTAGCCAGCAGGCTGCGAAGCCTGAAAAAGCAGAAATTAAGTCGACTTTTATCACATGCCAAACTAGCTGTGGAGTCATCCAAGAATACAGCCATACCCTCAGAGTTCGCTCTTAGGGAACCCCAAAGGTGGTTAAGGAAATCAAAGGTGGCATCAAAGACTCTTTCAAAGTTATGATACTCCCCTCTCAAACAAACTTCACCCTGGTGTACAGATGAGGCTATATGGGATGGTGTGACTAGGTGACACAGAGTGAGGACTGCATTTGTGCAGCTTAACTCTAACTAGGATATGGGTGAGCAGGACTGGTGAGGGACGGAAAACAACAATAACCAGAAGTGCTGCTTCTAAATCCCTTGCCATCACTAAAAGGAAAAAGATATTTACTTGATTTTAAGTATGTAGTTGTGTTTGCTGATAATACAATAGTGCTGACAAGGCATTTGTACTTAATCAGTTTTAGCAGGTTAAGGTAAACTTCACTATCTAGATAATAAAAGTATGTTCAAATTACAGTTGTCTTTTCTCCGTTGTTATGCTACCCTATATTTGCTATTCATTTACCGGCATATTTTGATAAACATTTTATCCACATATGGAAGCATCTTTAGAAGTGCAATGACTACACACCTCAGGCAGAATAGACAGAATTCCGGCAATTGGGAGGCGATTTATATATTCTTTTATCTATATGTATATATAGCATATCTATATTATTTATACATAAACTTCTGTACCACTTTAACCAGATTTCAGTCATGGTGTTCTTAATTTTTATAAAGTAGAATATTGAATTATTGTAAGCATGGTGAAATGGTGGACCATGCTCATATGTATGACACAAGCAGCTGATGGTTCCTGCAAGAACCATGTTAAACTATGTGGGTTTGCAAAGATTTTTAGATTTTATATAAAGTAAAACTTCATAACATAATTTTAAAATCTAACAATTTACCTTCTTGAAAGAGGTGTAGGGAAGGGAAGCTACTGAAATGCAATGAAGCTGCATTCCCTGCACTATCTGGACTCTGCCTTAATCTTGAAATCTTACTGCATACCTTGAATATTTGCACTAATTTCTCCCTGATAAAATTAATAGTCCAGACTGTCAAATGCCTCTGTTTGGACATAAAGGACCCCACCAAGTATAAGTTTGTTTCTGCACATACAACACATGACAGAGCTGCTCTGACCTGTTCATTCCATTTGACTGTTGGCAGTGAAGCTTAATGATGATACTGTAAAACACTGCAGTGAAAATACTTTGATAATGAACCCTATTATTAATCCAATCACACTGATAAAGAGCATTCAGTGTGAATATCTTGCCAAATTAATTAAGGTTTGAGGCTTTCTTCTTCCTTATCTTCATGAAATCAGAGAGAAGGAGATGATTCAAGAGTTAAAAAGATTCTTGAGAAGCAGGGTAGAAAAGCTGAGTCTTAAGAAAAAAATTCGTTTCAGTGGAGCAGGAAGGTAAAGGAAACATTTAACAAAATCTATGCTACATAGTAGGTAAGTGAGGGAGAATTTTAAAATGCATCCATTCATATTTATAGTTCACTATACATTTTTCTGTTTTGGCTTTGCATGGATTTACTTTAAGTTGTACATATTTTGAACATATTTTGTACATAGTTTTCAAAATAAATTTGAAGAGCATGTGGCAAAATTCAGTTAAGAAATAACATCCTACAAATATTCCAATAGTCCAAGTGATCAACACACAGAGGCCAAGTTAAATACATATTAAAACATGGAATAATTTGTGATGAATACCAATAATGCAATTCCATTTCATTCTAACAATGGGAAAAATCAGCTAAGCTCTGGGAAGTGGCTCATTTTTAATCTTTAGAAGAAAACTCATTTTTATATATCTATCCAACTACATACTGCATCATGTTCTACCTCTTTTGCTTGAGATAGTTTGCTGTGGCAAATTATTTCATGCATGTCATACAGGAAAGCGTATTTTTTATATTTGTAGGTTATAAAAATTAACTTTTAATGGGACACTGATGTTAATCATCTCTAAATGTTAATAGAGTTCTGTGGTACTAAAAATAAAATAGAAAAGAATGGCAAAAGATGATTGAATTTTACTATTCTTCTGCTATATTCTACTTGTTCTTTTCATTTCCTTACACAATTATTTAGTAGAGGCCTCTGGTAAAGTTTTACACCTAAAGCATTGTTATAAAATATTCAGAAGTTACTATATTTTAATACTGCTGAGTAAGTACTTTGTTTTTATTCTCTAGTGATTATAGTATGGAGCTATATTCTTGCATGGAAGACTAAACAGCAGTACAAAAATACAACCTTTATTTAGCATCAACATGTACACACACTTTTGAGAGCATGTAAGGCTTGACAGGTTAGATACCGTCTATAAGTACTCTGGCAGGTTGAACTCTCCAGGGAACGGACCCTGCAAAACAGGGAAAGTGGAAAAATGCAAAGCTCTGCCACACTGTATCAAGAAATGCTATATGAGCCTCTTCTTGGGAAAGATCTCCTATTGTTTATTACCCTTCTCAACAACCTGACCCTGAAAGACATCAACTGTGTTTCCAGTCCCATTCACTCATGTGCAGGATGAGGACCTCTTCATTAATATCACTCTGTATAGGCACTTTTGAACATGAATCTGCAAGAGCTCAACCCCCACCTGCCCTCTAAAGTCATTACAGAAAGGCAGCTGGACAGGAATAGCCTTACAAGCATATAAGTTCTAGAAATCAATTCTCTCCTTTTTCTATCTCTAAATGCGGCTGCCTAGAAGATATTTCTAAATTGCTTTCCTTTGATTTATTCATTTATTTATTATGGCTAATACATTTTTGACAGTGAACAGCAAATTCCTTATTATACACCAAGTATTAACCACAGTTTTTGTTTATGGCAGGTTGCATCCTGGACAGGATGGATGTCATACATCCATCTTCCATACTTAAACTTTGGAAAGCACAACATTCCAGCCTCACATGCCTTGTCCAACCCAGACCATTCTTGAGCTCATGTGATATTAGTCTGAGATTCAATGTGGTAAAGAGAAATATAGGAAAAGAAGTATCATCTGAAGGGTTTCCCTCCTAGAGTTTTTGTTGGCATACAAATATCCAGGTAGAAAGCATTTCATCTGCCAGAAAAAAACAATGGGTAGATTGGTTGCTGGAGAATCCCCCAAATTTCATTGTCTAAAGTATTTTGTACTCCCAGGCGAAGAAGACTACACAACATTACTAGTTTTCCTGAAAGGAAATACAGGATTTTCCCACCATATTCAGACAGGCTATCTCCAAAATGTAGTAGATCAGAGAGATGCTTCAATATGCAGTCACCAGGAAGAAGAAACCTTCTAAAACTTAATATGAGAAAGCAAGCATGTAGTCCACCCTTGTGTACCAATAGCCAATTTTCATGATCTTGCAGCTTCTTTCATGAAATTCCTTTACAACTCTTAAGACTGGCATTGAGCTTCTGAACTTGGAGGGTCACTCAGGTTTTCAGGAAATTTCTGACAACAACGGCATGTTATGGATGGAGGATTTAATAAGACAATTCAGACTTTCCCAGCATTCTCAAGTGTATTGATAAAATGCAGAGCAGCTTTAAAAAAGTTAATTTTCCCTGGGATGCAGTAGTTCAAGAGAGAATGACCTACTAAGATACTTCAAAGCCTATGAGTTCCCTCCCCTCCAAATTCTTGGAAAGAAAATAAGTGCTCAACAGCAGTTAGGATTGAGGCAGAACGCACTGCCAGCTGTCATGCTTCCTCCTTTCATTACCTTGATATTAAGGAGATAGATATCTGCATTTCTTCTCACTGCTCACTATGCTGTCAATTGCACATGCCAGCAGTTCACAGGCCTTTGATTTCCAGCAGACACCCAAGATGTATACCCCATGTTCTTAACCTAGCACAATGGGTCAAAACCTACACATTGACCTCAGGGAGGTAAAAGTAAAATAGTTTTGCATGGAAAGTATAATATTCAGATGTGCTGACCCCTTGAAATAGTTATGGGAGAGCATATCAAATCATTATGTAGCTGCATTTTGATTTCATTAAATGGGATTATTATTGTTATGTTTTTCAGCAGGAAAGGATGGTATAGTGGCAAATACACTTCTCCCAAATCACATTTTGATTACATGTCATTATAAACATAGATAATTATAGTTATTGAAATGAATGCAAGTCAATATATTTTGGTTTTAGCCGAGTCCTCTAGCCCATTCTTTTGTAGGCTGTCAGGCTGCTAAGAAGAACTGCTGCAAAGATTTTTTTCGTGGTCTTTTAAGATTTATTGCTTTATATGATCAACACTTTTACAGTAAATGCATAAAGAACCTGGGAATAATCTTTGCAATGTTTTGGCAATCTAGAAGTTGAAATATTTAAAAAGTGAAAAAAAATCATACAGTATTATCTTTCTTTTCAGGTTTTAAAATATTTCTATGCCCAGCCTTCCAACTGCCTCAGGAACTGGTGCTCACTCTTTTCATCTAATGTACTTCTTTGGTAACATCCTTTACCAATACTCCGGAGATATGGAAACATAAATAAAAGACAGGATGTTTGGCAGGCTTTAACCTTGTTGCTCAAGGAAAGCAGATGGAAATGGCAGTCCTTTCAGCCCGGTGAAGGTAACGCTCACATGCAGTGTGTCTGCTCAGATGCTCTGGCTTGCAAAGAGTGATTTGTTTTTATGCACACAGTGTGCCACTGGCCAAAGCTACTGGTAGTAGAGCAGGCTAATTCGCTGACACATTTTGCTGATACTGACTCTCCTTGCAGGCAGGAGCTCACGCAGGGAGCCTGGAGGAGCTCTGCAAGGAGCATTTCTCCAGCCATGTCCTTGCCCCTTGGCAATAGCACGGTGGGATCAGCCTGTAAACTTCAAGCCTTGGCTGGCATCATTGAGAAAATCCAGCCTTTACTGCTACTCTGCCTCTTGGAGCAGGGTTTATTTTCTCCTCAAAAGGCAGCTGCTCCTGTAGTCAACACAACATACTCAAGCTGCCCCTGCCCTACTGGAAGTCCTGGGTTGTGCAAAAGACCACTTACTTAGGAAAGTGAGAACAAAGAAAGCAATTATGTTTTCTTCAATTAAACGGAATAAAAATTGTTCTTCACTCACATTTTAGAAACAAGATTCTCAAATGCAAAATTAGACATTTCCATGATGGAAGACTGCTGGAATGTTGATGAAAATTTTATTTATGTGACCAGCAGAATCAACTCAGCAGAAGGAAAAGTCACCCTCTTTGCAGAATTGATTCAATATTTAATGATCATCAAAGCATCTATGTTGAATGTGAAGATCAGAATCAGAATGTCAGTATATAGGAGAAAATAAGCAATTAGAATGAAAGCACATAGCTATTCCATTTCATCTTTATCCATAGCATCTTTATTTCTTTCACTCTTGAAACAATTCCTGTATTATGTTTATAATAAACATATATGTGGATGTGCTTGTGTCGTATATGCTATAAATTGACTCATTGAGTTTAATTGGAGGATTTTGACATAACATGATCAGATCTTGTTTTCCTTCCTCTTTAAAACCTGAAATTTATGGAAGAAGCAGCACTAGTATTTTCTATATCACTATATGTTCCAGTACACAAGGCAGCTTCCAGAGAAAATTCTTTTTTACAATATTGTGCCTACCCTACTTTCACATGGCCAAATAATCAAGCTGATTTTTCAAAATCCCAAACTCCTTGTTATGACTTTTGATAATTGTGCCTGGTTGTGTTATGGCAACTGTTTAGCCATATAAACTACTGATTATTACTCATAAAAGAGCTAGGATTATTTCCTAGAGCTTTGTGCCTGACAGTTTAGCTGTGGTGAGTACCTTTGAATAAAATGATTGCTTAACATGATTGCATGTCAGTCAAAATTTGGTTTATATAACCTAATTTGTTTGTGTATATAGCTACAATTTTTCTACTTAACTTGATCACCTTCAAATGCTAAAAAAAAATCAGATAATCCTATTGGTGAAACTGGAAGCATTTTGAAGGGAAGTAAACAGTAAATAAAAAGAATCTCTAGGGACATACAAAATGTTTTCTGCAGAGCTATATGAAAGTATATTTATTTACTTTGTGGAAAGCTCTAATCTGAATTACTGCCCCATTGTGGTTAGCAGCAGAGAATAGGAAAAGTAAAGGTAAAAAATAGCTAACAATTTTGAAGAAAAAATTCTGACAAGATGGCAAAGGATGATAGATAAGCACAACATAATGTAAGGGTTTTGTTAGAAGCCTGGAAAAATTTTAATCACTATGATAATGGAACAGTGAATCTAAAATTCAGTTTTAACTGTATATAGAACAATGCTGAGACCTGCCTCACAGCACAGAGAAATAAATCATAAACCTCTTGGAAAAACAGATTTAAGGCAAGTTTCAAATGTGTGGCCACCATATTTAGAACGCAGAGACTGAGGAGCATGTAACACTTTCCAATATTCTTCATAAACAGTCTTAAAATGTTTGCATAGAAATGCTAAGAGATTTCTGTCTCAAGAGTTGCTTGGTGGCAAAAGGACTTTTCTGCAGCAGAAGCATAACATTGAACTGAGTATGCTAGCCATACAGATGTAACTGAACCCTTCTGTCAAATCTACAAGTAAATCTATGGTAGTGTCCACATGAAAAGAAAGATTGGCAGCTAGAGTTGCATGATATTACACAAGCAGGCAAAAAGTAAGCAATTCATTACGAGCACAAAAGTTAGGTATGTGTTGGGCAGCTAGGAGAATTATGAAGTGTGAAGAATGTCAGGGTTCTTCTGAGTAGCTATAACTAGCATTGGTGATATATGGGCATTAGAAACTTGCCTTTCTATCACGTGCTCTTAAGAGAGCAGATGTAATAAAGAGTCAAGTAAAAAGCTAGTTCAGCAACTAGCATGATTATGTAAAATTTACCTGGTAAGGTAAAATGTTGGGTCCTTCTAAGCTGATCAAAATACACGATACTCAACACCCTTTTTTCCCTTAATACCTCAATTTGAAAAGGCTTTATTTTTCTTAGACCATTCTGCATGTGTATTGTGTATAATTTCCTATTCTACTCTTAATTATCCATCCGCTAGCTTCTCTCTTATTAATTAATGTTCTCAAGTTTTAGCAGCAGCTTGAATCGGGTCACCATTCACATGTTGAAGCAACAGATGCAAAGGGTTTTATGAGTGACAGGATGAAAATTAGGCACAATGTTGGCATGAAGCTTCAGAAAGATGTTAAGAAACCTCTCTGTATTTCATATTGGAATATATTCCACATCTCTGAGTACTGTATATACAGTACAAATGCTTCATTTTAAGTCTGCCAACATTGCTACTCCAATTTGTCAATCTTGGAATTCTTTTTAGTAAGTGCTACAAATGTACTACTCATCATTGTTATTATGTTCCATTAGAACATTTGCCAGTTTTGAGTTCTGTCAGATATATGTGATAGCGTTTGATGAATCACTGCTGAAATGATCCACTGCAAACAACATCCAATTTCTCGGAGTGCTTTGTACCAGTATTGATAAGTATCTGTTTTTTAAATGCAATGCTGCTTCTAACACACTCAGTCATATTGCTAACATTTGTAATGAGTTTGGTATTGATTAGTTAATTAATTGCCTTGGCTCATACTTTTTCCTGTCACTCAGGGAGTCACCAGTATAATCTCACAAGGATATTGTGCTAGAGAATAGGTGGCATGTGCTGCTGCACAATGTATTTGGTAGATTATTTCCAACACCAAGATGCTCCAGGTACAGCAAACCTTCATTTGTACTTGAGGTCTGCATTTCTTTGATTTGTACAGTGTGTTTAGCATCTGAGTTGCTGCAAACAAACAGGACATGACATTAGTAAATATGCATACAAATTCTCTTTAGTAAGTCATTGATCCAGAAAACGTCCCGTGAAACAAAATCTACAAAGCACAGTATTTCACTCTGTAAATAGACATTCTCAAATGCAATCTTATTTAAGTATAAGGGTAGGAATGAAGCAGAAAATTAAACATGAGGAAGAGGAGAAGCTATAGCTTTTGGAATATTTTGAGATGTCCTGCAATCTATTTTGCAATAGAAGTGAAAAATATTCCAACTAAATATTCCATCATTTCTACAAATCACACAGTGTTTATGATAAAAATTCTGCTGAGTGAAACTGAAGAACTTCTATAGCACATATGAAAATATGAAGTCAATAGGAAGCTGTATTCTGCAATGCATTCTGAATTAAATATTTTAAAATAACAGAGTTGGTATGGTTTTCTTCCACTTCCTTGCTATTGAGGAGGGTAGTCTTACTTTCATTAGATCATTTACTCATTGCATTCATTCAGCCTCAACGTGCAGCAAAAAGGACCTTAGAATTCTGATTACTATTGGATTACTACTGGATTACCTTAGCATCTAGAAAATTTGGTCAAGACCAATATCCCATCTCAGGAAGCACTGTGCAAACATGTGAAAAGCAAAACTTTGATCCAAATACTTACTCTCTGAATTTATGAGAATATCCAGCAGTGCAAATATACAAAAAGATGAAAATAGGTGATCTGCACTGTTTAATGTAACACAGATGGAAGAAGCAATCAAGGAATGAATAAGAATCCCTTCTGGCAGAACTCTGATGGAGAGATTGTAGAGAGGTAATAGAGGATCTGTTAGAATCAAGAGATACAGAGGTCAAAAAAGATGAAGTTCGAAAGACGTTGTCACCTATACTAAGAGCACCTCAGGTCGTGAAGAATAAAGGAAAAAAAAATATAGGCAGATATTGCACTTTTTTTTTTAGTTGGAATGATAATTCAATACTCTGTAAAAGTATAACAGGTTATCAGCCAAATTGAGAAAACTCTTTTTTTTTTTGGTATTGATTGTGAAAATATTTGATAGCTTTCTGTTTGCTTTAAAAATTAAGTGATTTATTCAAGATATATTTGACGTAGATGTTGAGGATATTATAGATTTTTTAAAACACTAAAAGGACTTCTGTCCTTTCTTTAGTTCCAAAAAAAAAAAAAAAAAACCCTCTTAAATCTCTAAGCTTTCCTATTGTGCTTCCTGTCATTAATTCTTCCTACCCGTCACCATAATATTATTCAAGGTAACAAGACTCTCAAGAGCAATCTCACTTTTCCCACTATCCTAGTACTTCTTTCTTTGAATAAAACTATTGATTTGTCAGCTTTTTCTTTTTTATTCATCGTTTTGGTATCTGGATACATATGATGTGACAATCTCGCATTTAGTTTTCTGCCTTAGGGAGAAAAATATTACTACTTCAATTTTAAAGATATTCAACTGATATGTAAAATATTTTGCTACATATCTGTGCTGTAAGTCCAAACAGAATCCTGAGAACTTGTTTAAAATCTGCTTTTTTTCCCTCACTTTGGAGCTTTAACCTCCTAAACATTTTTTTTTCTCAAGGGGCAGATCCACTAACAAGCAGCACTCACAAATCTTTTCAAGTGCTGCCTAGCAAAGAGTATCAAATAGAAATGTAGAATGCAAGGGAAATAGCTCCAAAAAAGCAATCAGATATGTCTTATACTGCTACTTTAAACTTCTAAAATATAACACCATCTTCTCCAAATAGTTCTAGCAAATTTTAAAGCTACTACCTCATGCAAGTCTCCTTTGAGAAATTTTTGTTCACAGTCAAATTATGCCTCCTTTCTGGCACAAGAAGGTATAGCTTTTGCTCCCATTGTGCTGGTATGATTTAGCCATGCTTTGTACTCATCCAAAACGTGTTTGAGGTGCTGTATCCTCTAGAAATGAGATAGAGTGCCATAGGCTCTTACTAACTGGTAAGGTCTCTCAAGGCAACCTAAATTTCCTCTTGTTCCTCTGCCATGTTTTTTCTCCTTTCTCCAACCATCTTCTACAGTTATCATATTGATAAAAGGTATATTTAAAACACAGATCATCCAGATTCCAAACAAATGTAGCTGACTATAATCTACTTGTTCCCATTCGATTTATTTTCCTTCTTTCACTTGAATCACTCTGTTGCTCGACAGCCTGCTGCTCATTTCTTTGGTAGCTTTGGGTTAGGAGGTGATGATGCAACTGTAAATCAGCTAAAGAGTAACATAATCAGCAAGGCTAGCAATAGAAGTATCTTCAGAGAAACTGAAGCCACAGCTACCAAGAGGATCAGACAGGTCCCTGAGTTTCATCTCCAACCACAACAGGTCACCAACTTTACCAGTGGAATGGACCACAACAAAGAGCTCATCACAGTTTAAAAGGGAAGAAGGAAGAAATTAATGGGGTTTTATGTGGGTTTTAATTCAAGACAATCCCATCTCTGTGATCTAATCCAGATAATGGGTCATTCCCTGGGACCTTTCAATCAGCCAGTGATACTTAATTGTCATTTTTGATTTTGTGCACTTTCACTCAGCCTGTATTACCCTTCCTTGCTTTAGCTTTTCCTCCGAGTTAAGCAAGACAGACAATGTTGTTTCAAATCCACAGAGGCAAATTCAATTTCTACCTGCTTTTAAGTATGATGCAGGAAGGAAGAGTTAAATTAGAGGGCAACAAGTGCAACAGAAAATTAGCAAAGATGTGAAGAGTGAGTGATTTCCAGGTAATGGAGTACTGCTGTCAAATCTGTATAAAGTACAAATGTGTGGCAAATCATGTGCCGTATCTCCGAAAAATCAATAATTATATCTAAAGTATCCTTTTCTTCCACATGCTGTCAGCATTGTAAAGATTTGATATATCAGCCTGTGTAGTTTTTGGAAGGTCTGATGTCTTAAGAACATTTTGAAGCTGACTGAGTTTTTGGACATGTCTCTGTTAGAAGGGATTTGACTATTTAGCTATTGCAAGAGAACCTTGCAGTATGGAAATGCGCCTTATACTTTTAGAATACTATTTATGCTATTATTGTGGTAGTATAACAGAGCAGTTCCTCCCCAAAATGTGAGAAGATCACGTCCTTCACCATTACAAGGGCTTCAGAACTTTCAAGCACAGATAAAAGCGTGGGGAAAAAAAAGTGAAAAAGGTGAATATCTTTGAGCTGGGTGAAGGAATGAACATAGAAATAGTTCTGTCATAAACTTGAATTCAATCTAAGAAGATCTGAAGGTAACATTCACCTGTATCTTCACACAGATTTACATGGTATGTTCCAAACAAATATGCTGTCTTCAAAGAAGATCGAGAAGCAAGTATTTAAGAATCATAAATGTCGATATAGTAGATTTTTTATTGTAGATCAACAGAAGATATAGCTTCTATTAAATAATTCATGTAATAATGAAATTAGTTGAAGGAGTAAAATTGTCTCCGGTAGCCTATTAACTAAGCAATCAAGTAATCACATCTTGCCAAAATGTGATCACAATTTAAAATTCAGTTTAAGATAATACCTGGAAGATACCTTGGGGGACGGAGGGGGAAGTGATTACCTCAGGGTTAACAATATTTCTATTCTTTTCTTTTTTTAAAATAATACCAAGACCAATCAAGATAGAGTAGGAACACAAATTTCCAGGAGACATCTCAACTGGAAAGGCCCTTGGATCTTATCATTTTAAAAGGAATTAATGAAATGGAGAAGAAAATTTGCTTTCTAAAATACAAATCTATTGCTAATATGTGAAGAAACCACATTGTTGCTGATGCGGGTAAGCAAGCCTCATTCGCTAGCTGGACTGACCTGGGGTTCTACCTGCCCCAGGGCCATAGGGCACAGACATCAATATGAGGATGCAGCAAATAGCATTTATTGCATTGTTCAATCTGCATATATACTCCAGGAAGGTGCAGAAACTCACCTACTGCCCAATCAGGGGACTAATTTTCTACCTTTTGCCTTTTATGGCATGGAGTTATCAGTAAGCTAATTAATTATGTTCCTAACTTCCCGTGACATCGTGAGATCTTCCGAACGCCATGCCCTATGCTCTATGCCCTATGCTATACTACATCATCTACTTAAGCTAAGCTCTCTACTCTATTAAGACTTAAAAAGCATGATAAATTCCCCCACACCATGTTCTTTGCCAATTTTTTGACCCCAAAAGAAAGCAAAAGCCAAAAAATGAAATCTGAGTGTTAAGGTAAAATAGTTAGCTGATTTATGGTGTCTCAAGCTACTGCCACACTAACTTGTTTTATAAGCAGACCAGTTTGCAATATCTTTACTTTTCTATTCCTCCATCTCATGTTTAAATCTCATATTTAAAAATATTTTTTTCATTATAATGAAATACTTCACTAAGAAATGTCTCAGATGCGAAAAAAAAGAGACTTCCAAGTGTACTGCTTGACTCAGATTAGTATTCATCAAGTTTTATCACTTATGCAACTTCAGTTATTCACACAACATTAAGCTGGAATACTGACATTTCAAAGGATTTTCCAAGTTTTTATCAACTGACTAGAAGCATGGAGGAAGCTATTTTTTCTCTTTAACTGCATGGAGTGTCCTATAATATTCCCTGTCAAATCAAAAGGGATTGTTTGCTAACCTCAGTACTGTTTCAGTAGCAATGACTGATGCAGAAAAGTGGGATGATCAAGGTCTATAGAGATCTTTTCCTAATCCATGGAACCTGTTTAAAAAGTATTTCTTTCAAAGATGAACACAGACATGGGCATTTAATGTATGGGACAAATAATCTTTCCTATCTCAAATGCCAAATACCAAAAAAAAAAAATACCTAAAGAATTAAACATTTTCCTATTGAAATCTGATTGCAAAATACTGTTTTACAACCCCTTTATTTCATAACTTCAATAACCTTACTTTAACAAATGTAAGTCCTATAGTGACAACAGTCCATCTTCTGAGGTCAGGAAATGGGGAGCAGAGCATTTCTATTTCAAAAGAGACAGACACAGGAAGAATGAATTGTTTTTAACCGTATTCTAAAATTAGCTGTTTATCATGTTTAGAAAGTTATTAGCAAATTATCAGCGGCAAAATACAAATAGAACTCAAGAATTTATATTCTGGAAAATAAATATTCTTTTTCAGGCTTCTTTTTAGAGCCACAAACAAATATGAATCATATTCTATTAATAGTTTTTACCAAAGTAAAACACAAATCCACAATCCAATTTCAGAGCAATTCATCTTCACATTTGGGGTATAGAAGCTGATGTGGATTTTGGTGCCAATCAGTAAGCTGAAAAGAAGGTGTTTTCATACGAGTTCATTAAATAAAGAAAAACATTGCTTAAAGTACTGAAACATTACTGCATGATTTATTTGAGGGTGCTTTTGTTCAAATATTTTAAATACAGCCTGCTAATGATTTTTTAAGCCATTAACTACTTAATAAGATATTGATAAAAGAAAAACTTTAGTAGTCTACTGAGAGTGTGTTACTCAAAAGAGTACCTCAACATCAGTCTCCTCATCTCATGTGAGTACTCTGAGGATTTAATAATTGTATAAAAGATGCTCAGGGCTTCAGGAATGATCTTTTCCCTCTTGCACATGGCATCTCTGAAAATTTCAGTGCCACAAAATCTTTTAATAAAGACGTAACAAAACATTAGAAAAGTGATTTTTTAACAAAAAATACAAAAGCATGATGGAATATTGTATTTCATCTGAGGTCTGTCTGTATGAATTTCAATTTACTTAAAAAGACAAATTATACTTCTAAAGCAATTCAAAATTATATGTTTTTTAAGGGTTGCTAAAGAATTCTAACAGTTCTAGCTGGAACAGACCACTGAAGTATTATGTATCCCTCAGTACTCAGTGAAGCATTCATTTATTTATGCCCACACTAAGACCGAAAAACAAAAAGTCTACCAATGTGAGACAGTAGACTTCAATTTGTGTGATAGCACGAGATTGACCTTCCCCATTAGCTGCTGCTAAAACAATGGGATGTAACACTGAAACATCAAAATGTCCCCGCAGGAAAAAGAGGCTTGTTCCAACATCTGTAGATTTGCAATGCTTGTGAATATGTGGAATATAATAAAACTTGTACTCAAATGTTTAATTTTGGCTTACTAAAATTGGGTAGAACAGATAACCTTTCACAGCCTTCCTTTTGAGAGATAACTAGGTTTTTGTCAGTGTGTCAAAAATTTGGCATTAAACTTTAAGACTCGTGCATGCATTATTTAAATTTCAGAGATAGGAGTACTAGTAACTTGAAAAAGCCTAAAACAATACAGATGAGCCTAGAAAGGTAGTGGTATATAAAAGACTAAAAAATAGCCTTAATATTAGCATATGCTTATAAGCAAGATTCACTTGTTTATCTTTTTTACTGTGTGACTTTTGTATTACTAGAGAATTGTTCTCCTCTCATATTCCTATAGTTTAAATGCTTTTTTGAAGACATGCATTTATTTTTAAATATAAACTGTGTGATGCTTAATTTAAATTTAAAGAGATCTTATTTTCTGGGAACTCCTCCTACCTTTAACTTAGATGTTTAAAATTAAATTTGTAATAATGTAATGTAAAGATAATCTATTTTTTATTGATATAACATATTTCTTCAACAGCAGCTGTTACTTGCTAAGCTAGTGTTTTTCAAATGAATTTAAAAGTCTTATTAATCAAAAATACTGTTCATCATTGAATACCCTTATGTCTTTAAGCACAATGAGTGATGACAATTTCCTCAGTGATAAAATAAATGCTCATCATCTCAAGCACAGACAGTACAACAAAATGGACCTAAACTATCAGGCCTTACATAAGCAAAAGATTCAAAACTTGTATTCTTTTCACCAGGGCTGAATACGTCTTTGCAATACAGTTTACCATGGCAACTAATGGCATTAAAATATCCTGCAAGCCACATGAAATAGAAAAGCTAACCATCAGCTTTTAAAAAAATATTACTTGGAATTATCTGAAGGCCTTTTTTTAGGCAACCTCCCGTGTATCTGAAAATATTATAAACCAGTGTTTATTCCCAGTTGCCATAAATCGAATAGTTCAAAAGTCACTAAAGTTTAGAGTTTATTAAGTCAAATGCAAAGGCAAAACACTGCAGTACTAATTCAAGTTATATTTGCATGAATATTTAACACAATTGTAACTTTATTGTTTTAGATTTTTTTCACTTTCTTGTTGTTTCAGATGAATTTTACTAAAATAAAATATTTTTATAGAGAAAAAAAAAGTTGCTGTACTTATCTTCTTTTTGCTTCCAGGATGCATTAGACTACCATTTTTATATTTGCCTTACCAGTGCCAAGATTCACGTGTTTTCATGCACAACCCATCATCCTCTCATGCTCCATTCTTGCTTTCACAGACAACTCTCTTCTTTTTCATATCTGATACATATTTCATACTTCTCTCCAGCTCATCAAAAACAGCAGCACAGGGAGTCCCAACTGCTGAGGCTGCACCTGCAATGAATGTGCTCTAAGAGAGCTCTGCCTTCCCAATTTCTTCCTAGATGGGAAGATGGGTGCTGTGAGAATTATTGCAGCTTTTCCAAATGCAATCAATGAAATTCTTCCCAGCTTCCCCGATGGCCCCCACAGCTGAACAGCAGCTCTCAAGTGTTCAAAATCCTCAGACCTAGAGGGGGGCCACAGTGTGACTGGTTCCAAGTTGCCTGGCCTGGGGGTCTTGGAGCTCCCTGGGAATGCACCTTGGAATTCTGGGCTGGAGATCTGGGGTCTTGCCTTCATTGAAATCAGTCTTCCTGCAATGAGGTTTTTTGTTTGTTTGTTTGTTAAAAAAAGGCTTGTTTGAGAATGAGGTTTTGGTAGTGTCACTACTCCTCCAAGCTTAAACAGCTGCTCCAGTGTTTGTTGAAAGCAAAATCCATACTTGAAGAATCCTCTTAAACCTCCGAGTTCCATGTGAGATGAGATTTAGTGCAACTATTTTTGCCTGATAATGTTTTTGGGGCTTTCTTTTTTAATATTTATGACAGATTATGTATGATGTACTTCTCACATAGAATCACAGAAGACTGTGTACACATGTACACGTAGCTGACCATACATGGAAGAATCTTTGCAAAACCCCATGGACATATAAAGCAAGATCATTCATCCAGCAAGAGACAAACGCAAGAATGAGCTTGGTAGACTCATGAATTCCTGGCCAAATGAGGCGATGTGTCTGGTATGTCTGGAATGCTTAATATCCAATACACTGGGCAACTGCTGCTTAGGGAAACCTCTTTAGTAGTGAACATTTTTATTACAAGTGACCTTTCTACCGATTCTCATAGGATTATTGACAGCAAAACTAAGGTTCAAAGAGTTTTCTTTGTATTTATATTCATAACATTCTTATAGAGTATGCATTTAGAAAGTGAAACTATATTCTCAAAGTTCTTATTTATTATTTTACAGTGAAGAGATCTCATGTTCTCTCTATTCAGGGTATATTCAAGGTATTGTCTGAACATTTACTGGGAATCTCAGTGGTGTTTTATCATATGCAATATGTATACATCCAACTACTTGTACTATACAAAACATATGGTTGGCTCACATGCTTTTGCTCTATTTTTGCTCTATTTAAACATTAATAATACATATAAAACACTAAGGTCCCAATATCAAATATGGATGCTTTAATAGGGTTTGTAAATCTCAGATACTAATGCTCAAAGCAGCACTTAATTACATGGAGTGGACATTTACACAACTAAGTGTCCATATAAACATCCAAATGTGCAATATAGATTTCCTATTGAGATGTCTGCATTTGAAAATTAGGCTTACTTCCTGACATTTTTGGCAACATAGTGACTCTGACAAATGCAGAGTTTTAATTCCATCGCACTGAGGGTTTTTTTGTTGTTTGTCTGTTAAAAATACTGCTTTTTTGCAAGTGATTTTTGATCTATTTTAGCTTTTAGATAAAATTTTATATGATATTATAATTGGGTACTTTGATACCAATTGAATGTTGCTGCCTAAAGTCCATTGTTCTCATATTTTATTTCTAGTGCCTCAGAGCATATATGAGATTTGTTATGTTTTAGTCTGAAAAATCATAAAAAACAATATCACAGGGTGTTGCAACTTCAGTATCCACTGAAGCAAAGGAGTTAAAGATCTCTGTTTTATGGACTCTTAAATCATAAGTTATGTTCTATGTTGCACATTGTGAGTATTGCTGCAAACAATATATGTAATATTTTTCTTATTCTCTACAGAATTTGAGTAGAAATCTGAGATCCCAGTAACCTCAATTCCTCAGTGGAGCAAGAACGACATAAAAGCATCTGCCAGATAACTGTAGTCAGAGTAGATGCATTAAGATTATCCAAAACTTTCGAATATTTACAGAAATGGCCACAGAAATGATTTTAAAGGTCTCCTTTATTATTTTGTAAGGAAATAAAATCACTTTGAGCTATGAAATATAAAGGTTTCTCCCTTCCTTAATATAAGGAAAACAAGTTTAAAAATCCATAACCCTAAACCAAAACAAACCACCTAACAAACCAACCAATCAAAAAAAAACCCCACAGAAATAGAAATACTAATAGTCCAATAAAGATAGTTTACAGTGAAATACATTCTATTACTTCATTTCTGTTTGTAAAGAGAAGTATCTGTTATGTATTATGGTAATATTTAGCTAGATATTTAGCTTTTTTAAGAAAATCTGAACCAATGTGGTTTTGAGGGCTCAACATTTGTAATACAAGTCATTTATATCTATTACTGCAAGATATTTTTTAAGTTGCCATTACAGACTTGATAAATTATTATGCACTATGCTATTTATTTTTTCCTCATATATCATATGATGTGATAAAATATAATTTTTTTTGTTACAAATCTTTCCTGTGTGCAAACATAAAGAATAAAGCCTCCACCTCAGATTTTGCATTTTTATATGTCCTAAGTTCCAGCTGGACCTTAGCAGGTTTCAAGTCCTTTCCCCTCTTATTTATGAGATCATATCCTGTGTTTTGTAAGACAATAGGGGCTTTCTAGTGAGATATATTTTTCTTTTTTAATTGAAAAAATATTCTCTCCCTATGCTTCAAACAGCTTCTCTCTCACCATTCAAGTACATTGTCTTTCCTTCTTTATCATATACTTCAAATGTACAGTTTGCACAGCATTCATCTCCACTTTGAATCTTTGTCCGAGTTGTATTTATTCATACATGAATAAAGCTTGTGAGCCCGAGGAAAGATGAGCTTGCCTTCTTCCATATTTGTAAATTTCTAGAGTTATAGTAAGGTGTGCTCTCAAATAATAAAGAATGACAAAGAGAATGCAGGCATAGGTGTGATAGTATTAAGTGAGTCAAATTTTGTCAGATTTGTGTGTTAAAGCACAATGCTTCTGTGTCACTTTCATTACATTTTTTGTTTGCGTACAGCATATCTCATTCAAACATATTTTCGCAGTTCAGTTCCTTGTTCCAGCATTAAACTGGAAAAAGAATTCAGCTGACAAAAAAAATACTCTTCATTCTGAACTGATCATAAATCTGAATATACAGCCCTATGCTCATATCTGAACCCATCTTCTTCTTTGTTTTGTTTCTGTATCACTTTGTTAATAATCCATAAAAACAATGTTTGTATTCTCTTCTGAACTTGGTATATGCCTAAGGATTTTGCCCGTAGCACCTTATTTTCACTGTTCCCATTCACTCCACTTATGGGAAGATATAGAGAGTGGATACAAATCTTAATTTCCCCAAAATTTGAATTTTTGCAGAAAGGACTTCACTATTCCAAGAGTAAATAACATCATCTCTATGAATAGTCAGGACAAACCAGCTTGAAAATACCTTACATCTCCCTGCAGCAATAGAGCCAGGCAGCATCATTATGTGCTGTGGTCTGGCTGGGCACTGCAAATTACCTGGGATCCTGTCTGGTCAGTGCTTGAACAAAAGCACTCCCACACCAGACACATAGGAGAGTCCTATTATTGCCAAAGTCACTTTTAAGCCAAGTTCTCCAACTGCATTGTGAAAAAATACCCATATCTTTTGTGCTACACGATCTGCAAACCCAAGTCCTCTCACATTCATTCCTTAACCACTGCCCAGAACTTGCAAGGACAGCCCTGCAGTTTCCATCCAAAAATAAGGTCTCTATCCTTTATAGTGCTCTATATTTCACTTTAAGATAGTTATGTGCTTTCAAATACAACAAAGCTGTCATTTAAAATACTACATTGTTGGGTAAAAGCCAGCAAAAAGCAGCTATGCTTTAGGAAATCTATTCTTATCTTTTGTAATATTAATGAAAAGGAGAACATTCCATAGATATGAACAAGGAAACATACAAACATTTGACCTAAAGAAAAACATGAGCCCTCTTTAATATTGCAGTATTCAGTGTTCTTGAATCCCTTGGAGGATCCCCTTTTCAGTCAACATACTAGGCATGAATAACCTTGAATGACTTCAGTTAATTACAATACAGTTATGATGAATGTGCTCTATTATGCAGACAGAATTAGTAAATGAAAAGTGTTTCTTTCTAAACTCCAGTTTTTCTGTAAAAGAGTATTTAAAATTTTGGTTTAAAACACTGTTAAATAAAAGACAGCCACATCCATTTCCAGACACTGCCTGTATCTCGGCTTCCTGGATTATTTAGTGCAGTGGGGTGTTGTTCACTAAATGCTATAACCAGGTCAAAATCAGAAAAAAACTTCTGCAGAGTTTTGAATTTAGCACATTATATCCATGTGGTATAAATTTCACATTAATATATCAGGTCTTCAGAACCATTTTTTTTGTACAGGAAACAAAATTTTTAAGTTTGTGCTCTATCTACCATTAAAATGATTTCTGAGTTGTTTTTAAAAGTCTGGCTGCTTGGAGTTTTGTTAGAAAAATATCTGTAGTACTTTAAGCTCATTTCACTCAATAAAGTCATTAGTGATGGTATCCCAGACTCTAATTTTATAGTATAAATGACATCTGCTTCAAGAATGCCATACCAGAAATCATCAAATAATTTGTCAAACTGATGTTTCCTTTATATAACATCATCACTAAGTAACTCCAAACTAAAATTCTACATCATAACTAATAATTTAGTTGATTTTATTAAATCTCTTTTGCACATTACCAATAAAGAAATATGTTTGCTAATAAGTGTGTTAAGTGAAATACTTAGACAAACATACTTACTATAAGTTTTATTTTCTGCTGCATGTAGTAACAATGATAGAGACATAGTGCATACCTTTCATAGTTTCTGTTCATGTCAAAGCTACTAGGTATGATTTTTCTTTCTATTATTTTATAAGTTCGAACTAAAATCTTTTATTATCATAATTTAAGGTCAACAAATCTTTTTTCATCTCCTCCAACTATATATTTTTAAAATACATTAACAATTATAGTGAAACTATCTTGAGTTTCCTTTTCTACCTATTCTGTATACTGAATAACTTTTGTGAAAACAAGAAAAATATGGTTTAAAGAAATTACTAACATATATTAATGGAGACTGTGATCTAGCAAACTAAACATGCATATGCTGCAGGTAATTTCTCTGAAGAACATGCAATGACTTGGAATGAGTTAAACAGATGCTGAAATTTTTACAAAACCGAGGTTCAAATAAGTGTTTTTAATTCATAATTAATTTTCACAATGGGTGAATACTAACACTGTAAACACAATAAGTTATTCTAATCAGTTAAAATTCAGAATTGTGCCATATGATCTACAGCTTATAAATTTGAAGTTTACATACCGGCTGACTAAAGGAATACATAATGGAAAAAAATATTCTAAGAATAGAAGCAGTATCTAGTATTTTGGTAAATTTTACTTGTATGAAAAATAATTTTGTATTTACTATATTTTTTGTAACCTCATGTCAGATTAGCTGCATTGGGTCAAATATAAAAAGTTTTCAGGAAAATATCCTTTCCTCTTAAAAGAAAACTGCATCTTGTTGTCTTGTGTGGTTCATACATGCTTTCCCCTCCTCACAAATAATTTCCTTTTTTACCACTTTACTTCTTGCAATGCCTGAAGAAACTGAGAAGAGAGAAGAGATATTTTGCTGGGCAGGAGATTATGAGCAGAGTTCCTAGTGCTTACAGGATTGTCACACCTTTGATAACGAAACAGTCGTGTTTCCTTAAAATTTACCTCCTGAAATTGACTGTAAAGTTTTCCCTTTAGCAAAATACAATTTTTCCCACTACTCTGAAGGCAGCTGCAGATAGAATGTGGCCACTACTTCTCTGAAGTCTTTGCAGGTATATATTAATTTGCCCCTCATAAAAAAATTCTTTGAAGATTCTTATGAAAAGATTTGTAAAACTTTATTTCATTCCTTAAGTATCTCCATGGTTGGAAAGGGGGAAATAGAGCAGAAAAGCAGGCTAGAAAATGAAAGGCCAGGAACAGTATAATTGGGTAAGGTGCCATGGGAAAAAATGAGAAGAACATATGAAAAAGGAAACCAAGGATAATGAAGGATACAGCAAATAAGAAAAAGAATATTGGGAAGCAGAAAAGAGAGAAATGAAAATTGGAAATTTAGAAGGCAGGAGGATGAGAGCAAAACAAAATACCAACTCTTAGGTTTACTGCAAAGAGATGATGGCTAGGGTTTTTTTTAATTTCTTCCCTCTCTTTTCCCTTTTCTTTTCTTTTCTTTTCTTTTCTTTTCTTTTCTTTTCTTTTCTTTTCTCTTCTTTTCTTTTCTTTTCTTTCAGCTAGAGGGACTCCTGACTTTTAAGTCAGTTTATTATGAAAGTTAGCTTTACTGGGAAAGGAGACCTAGAAAGTTCAAGTAACATCAAAGAGCAAGGCTAACACTTTCTTTTATACCCAAAGCTAGAAATAAACAAAATTGAGAATCACAAAAAAATTTAGACAGAAAGAAACAGTGAAATCAATATTAAGACTAAGAAACTTCTGTACAAAACACATTATAGGCTGAAAAATCAATTTTGGAGACTTTCAAATACACTCTAATGAAATATTGCAGACAAATAGGAGAAATATGACAACCTTAGCAGTGTGAAATACCTCCTTTTTATATATAAAGACATACAGTGTTGCAATAACAGAGAAACACTTACTTTATCAACTGACATTAAGAAGACAATAAAATACAGAAGACAGTATCTAGAAATATTGCGGATATTGGTAAATATATGTTTAGAGAGTATTCCTTGAAATACTTGCAAAAGAAGAAAAAGAAAATTTCCAGGACTAAAAGAAAATGCATACTGTATTAAAATAAACTCTAGGAAAATTGTGAAATACAGAATCATAAGAAACTAAAAGATGTACAGAACTTTAAACCGCTTTCATCTATTGTAAAGTGATCCTCTTGAAGAGAGTGGAGTTATTCTGGATTTACTCAGCAGTTAAATAAAAATCACACATTGAGTATATATTGCTTATTCTAAGAGAAACAATAAAAATATTTTTGAAACTAAAAATACAATAGATTTCACTTCTGATATATTGAGTTTTCATCTCCATGAATCTTCCTCTGATGTCTATGATGCGAAAAGTTGTTCAGCAGCTAAATTTTTCCAAATAGTCGTTGTTTTTCTTAAGCAAAAACAAGGTCTACTGTTGTAGACCAGATAGAGGCATATTGAGGCTGTTTTGTCTGATTCTTATGGTGCTTTTAAGGCTCTTATTTCATTGCAGTGCAAGTGGAAGTGACAATAAATTGTTCTGTTGTCCTAATTAGGAGGGAACTTGTGAATTCAAGAGGGACAATTTGTGGCTATTGTGTGCTGATTTTGAACTCTGGATGGATATAAAACTTTGTATTAAAAAAAGAAAAGTGAAAATTTGGACAATTTGGAGGTTGTTTCTCCACTTTGTGATATTTTTATTGAAAGTTTTGTGCCATTTGGTGATATCCCTTAATCTCAGCTCTAGAATTGAAGGGATTATGTGAAAATCTTACTTGTAAAAATCTTACTTACTTACTTGTAATACTGTCAAATAAAATGTTCTAAGCACAACTCCTAATGTATGTATATACACACACACACACACACACACAAACACACCTATGCACTGTTGTATTTCTCTCCCTTGTGTACATATATATATATAAACTATTCCAAATGCACACTTTTAAGATGACCTTAAGATTTGGAGGGGATTGAGTAATAACTCCTGAGTGTTTATCCTTGTCCTTATTCCTTCCTTCCCTCAGCACATTATAAATATTCTTAGAGGGCTTATTACAGCCTACAACTGAACTCAAACTATAAGATGCATTTGTGCAGAAGTGAATTTTTGCTAATTTTTGTAGTACATTATTTCTGATTAAATACTTCTTTTTCTAATCAGACTCACTGGTAAAACTATGTGTGTTACTGCCTATATGAAAATAATAATATCTACACACCAATCAAATATTTTAGCTGTTGTGTTATATGATCCAATTGTGGGATAAAACTGAAATATAAAAAAGTGCTCTTGCTAGCAACATCTAGTTAGGCTTGGATGTAGCCTAATCTATTCGATCTTTAAGAAAGGTTAAATTATTTGTTGAATATGCTTTACTTCTCCTTACCCCCATACTACTGTGATGAGAAAATTTTTGTTACAATTCAGTCCTACAATCAAGCTGAAGGACAGTTGAAACTGCAATGACAGCAATGTTCTTTTAAATACGTATTAAATTTAGCATAATCCACAAGATTTGACTGCATTTGAAAAGACTTTTAAAAGACTTTCTTATTATATGCATAAGACATTTAAAAACAGAAAGAAGAAGGGGCCATGTGGACAAAGGGGAAAAGATCTTCCAAAGAGAGAAGTGATATCTGTACATTAAAAGAGAAAATAGCTTTTCAAGAGGTAACAGAAAAAGCTTACAACAAAACAAAACAAAAGGCTTATTGTTGAAAAGAGAACAGCAAGAACAGTGCAGTCAATTCCTGAATTAAAATGCATATAATAAAGAATTGCTTCCCTGAACTTCACAACACTGATATTCATGGCCAAACTTGGCTCTCCTGGGAGCGCTCCTGTATTTTTAACTCTCAGGGCATCCTCGCTCAAGGGAATAAAACAGACTTCAGGAGAAAGTGTTTCATTTCTGGCATGGGCAGCAAAAGCCTAATTATTGCCTGAAGCATTTCCTCTCGGGCATGGTAACATGGTACAGCCATGTTTCTCAACCAGTACAGTTGGCAGTAGAGCTTAAGACCAAAGAACAGTATGTATGTCAACAAGAAACCAAAAAAATAACATGTAATGAAGACTAGTGGTGGGCAGCAAATTCCCACCTCAGTTTCTTCAGAAGAAGGCAAAAAGGGAGAAAGAAGATTTACCTGACCATGGGACTTTCCTTCTTTACCTCTCTTCCTGAGCTCAGAGAGATGCTGGGTGCTTGTCTTTCAGCCTCCTTTGTTGCAGTGGCTCCACCACAAGTAATCACATCTCTGCCTCACTGTATTTGAATTGCTATACAGCAAAGCAGCTTCTACAACAGAGATGGAGAGACTAATCTAGAGAAAAGCCAAGAACTAATAGCCAAGATATACAAGGAACACAAGGAAGGTTTGTGTCTTCAATCTGAGTCGGGCAAGTCATTTCCATCAAGTTCCTTTGTCATAGCATGTTAACGAGTTTTCTGGCTTTTGTGACACTTTTAATTTTATCCTGATTCTTCAAAATCATCCTCCAAATATAGGGTGAAAGAGAAATTTCCCATTGAATGTTTTAGATTTTAAGGTGGTTTTTTTTTTAATGATGAAATTATTTTTTGTGAAAAATAATTTTGTAATATATTTTGTGAAATTTTCACAAAATTCCTGGCTAGCAACATTGGCAATACTATTGTATAACATATCTGTCAGACAGCCCTACTAATTAAGCTATTTTTATATAGGTTTGTGGGTATAGTTCGTGAATTACAAAGCTTATGCTTCTAGTTCCATAAGACCACAGGAAATTCTCCCTAGAGGGAAATTATAACGCAATGTTCTACAAGCCCAAAATGTTATTCAAAGCATCTTCTCTTCTATACTGGAATACTATTTCCTACCATCCTAGCAACTTTTCAATCTCCTAAAAGCACAGTACAAAAAGGAGAGGTCTTTGTACGAACAGTGCTGCATTTGATCAAAGCGTTTCATGTATTGCTGGACCTAGAAGTATTTCATAACACAGTGGTTAGACATATTCATGTCAAACTTTGGAAAATGAAAAGGAAAAATGAAAAGTAAGGAAGTCTGATGTTTATTTGAAGTACAAGCAACAGATGTAAAACCATGTCAAACCACCATGACAGTGCTGCCCAAAGGGTTTGAATTTGTTCCTTGACTTCTACACTATTTCCACTCCATTGAGAAAACTTAATTGGGTGATGAAATGTTAAAAAATTTGAGTTGAAACTGAAGTGCAGTTTTGAAAAAGAGCCTTCTAAAATACATGCAGTAATTCATTACTGCAGTCACAGCCATGCCTATTTAGAGGGTCCCATTTTTATCTCACGGCAGAATAATTTTTTTGTCATCAAAGTGAAAGATGGATTTGGGGTGAAACTAATGTTGTGCTCCAGCTTTTGCACACATCATCAGGAGTAAGTGCTGGCTTGCTGTAATATCACCCTCTCAACATTTGATTCTTGCCCAAGGTTCATTCCGACTTCCAAAGTGGCTGCCAGCAAGAATTTACAGTATTATTACCATTATCACTGCTAACATTATTGCCTTTCCCCTCCCAGCTCATTTTCAGTGTGCCCTTCAGTCTCCATATAGGTCATCCACCTATTCACTCAAATTTTAGAATAAAAGAATTTCTGAATTGTAAAGGTCACCCTTCTATTTGCCCATCCTTTAGAGTACCCCATTTTCTGAACCAGGACTATTTGGATTTTTTTCTCTATCTTATTTTTTCCTTTTTTAAAGGATGGTATAAGCCTCAAAGAAATAAATACTTAAAGCTCAGAAGAGGAGAAATCCACTGAGGCAGCCCTTGAACAGATATTTTTGTACTGTAGTTTGTTTATCACTAAATCTCATTCAGTTCTATTTGGTCCAGCAAATAGAGCTCTGCCTGTGCTAGGAGCTCAGCTGACAGCACTGGGGAAGCAAGTGCATTGCAGGAGCAAGCCCTTTTACATCTTCTGATTAAGATGACTCAAGAATTGATCAAAAGCAATGCAAATCACTCAGCTAGTACTCATTCCTTTCCCTTTTTAGTAACTCTCTCAAATGTTAAATTTTCTGCAGGACAGAAAATTTAGCACAACATAAAGCTAATACTGTGTGATGCCAAACTTGTCATGCAAAAAACCATTCCTCAAAAATATTTACTCTTCATGTGGCTTTAGCTAAACCTCTTCTACATGGAGATCACGGGTCAGAAACAAGTGATGAGAGGAACTTGTCAAAAAAAAACACCACAACACTTGGCACCCAATAATGTGTGTTGAATTTGCCATGCTTCTCTAAGGTGAAAAATAGTGTAGATACATAATCTAAACATATATTTCCAAGCAAATATATATGTTTGTTGGAACTGCTAATGACAGCATAATAGAATATGATGACTAGTGTCTTTTTTAAATAAAATTACTTGAAAAATATAGCCTGAAAACTCAAGTTTTCAAAGAAAAAAAATCAAATGTGAGAACCTAAAGTTATGAAACAAGCAGATCTTCAGCATCTCAAGTACTTCTTCTAGGAAGGGGACAGACTGAAGACAGAAGTGGAGACAGAGAACACTAATCAAGTTCTCTTCATGAGAGTTTTGCCACTATGTGTTCTTCTTATAATAATAAATATACTTTTCAAATATGTATATGCCATTTATATACTGCAGAGGAAAAAAAATGCAAATATTTACTGAGCTATCTGTGAGAAAAACCTGTACTCTGCTGAATGTTTTGATATACAAAATATATTAGATTATATCTATACATATAATTTTGGCCACAGTAACATATATTTGTGATGAGAACAGCAGGCATCATTCCATGGTGCATCAAAAATTATATTGCATTTTAAGGGTCCCTGTTACAATTTGCTGTTATTACATGGAAGGACATATTTTCTGGCACATTCACTATTGGTAGGCAAATGATAAAACTGTTGTAAGCCCACAACAAATGCTAGAAAATATTAGGAATGAAATAAGTACTTCAGTTTGGAGTTTAACTTCTTAAAATCTTCGTTATGGTTCAAAATCTTCTATAATAATAAAATTTTATTCTAAGCCGGTGTCTGGATAGCAGCTACTCCAAGTATGGAATCTTCTGGGTCTGAGTCTGTGTATAGCTAATAACATTAACAATATCTCCCATCAGTTCGTCGATTTGATTCTATATAGATTGCATTTTTATACCTTTCTCTAGAAGAACATAATTCAGTACTTCATAATGAAGGAAGTATCAAACTACAATTTCTACTTTAAGATTTTTTCTGTAGAATTAGCAACCTTATTCTGAAAGAAAATAAAAAGAGATTAATAAAAATAAATGTTATTTCCAGGCTCTGAAGTTCTCTTGAAAATACTGTATTACCATGTTTCTGATGTTCTTTCATAAATGCTACCTGATTATCTTCTGCCATATTAACTCCTTTTTGCCTTTTGCACTGTTTTTCTCTGAAGAGCACAATGAAACCTGAAATCACAGAACTTGGCTATTTTCAGACGCCACTACAGTAATGAAATTCAGAAACTATAGGAGAATCGTCAGTGGTCATAAAACTTAAGAGGCAGCCTGGGCCTCTTTCTGACTTTGAACTGATTTGATGTGCCTAATCATTGCCATGTAGTGGTGAAAGCAAGAAAATTCTGGCTTTCTCCGAGCTTTTTTATTCTTTTTTGTTTTGTTTTGTGTTGTTTTGATTTGCTCAGGGGAGGCAGATTCAAATACACTGTGAATGTACATATGTACATGTGCTTGCAAACTTAATTGCATCAAGTTTTGCAATGCTTTTCCCAAAATTTTCCAAAAGTCAGACTCACGTCACAGATTTCCGTAATTTATAGCCTGACCGTAAATCCTAGCTACTACAGAATATAAACCAATCAAGCACCTCTGTTAATACAGTCAGCAGTTTTTAAATACTCTACTGAAGATGCTATTTTTTTCTAAATCCTTCCTGAAGAACTACACTTCTACAGGCGTAGTTTGTCAGAGCATTTTAGCCAAAAAGTCTCTATTTTGTTTATGCAGATTCTGCAATTCTGTGATGCATAATTCCTGCAGGATAGTTCTCTAAGCAAGACATTTTAAGCTTAACATCTATGGCTTGCCTCCCACAGCTGATGCCACTTAGCCTACTGCAAATCGATGTGGATGGCTCTTGCTTTAGAGACTGAACATTTTCACTTTAACAATACACTCAGTTTTCACTGGCCTGGGGCTTTGGAATCTGAGCTACATTCTTAACTAGGAAATTCCACTTTGCATTGCAACATGTAATAATCATACTAGTAGACGAAAATTTCAAATATCCAAGAAAATTCCACCTTGTCGGTCTTCAAAAGGGCAATGTTTCCAAGGATTAACACATCCTATTTCTATCATAAGGCTTGAAAATAAGTGCAGTTTCTAGCTAAACCAATGAAAGTCAAACAAGTCAATTATAGCAGTAGTTTTTGCTTGTTTTCTGCTATTATGCTAATTATATGTATAGTACTACTGTATTTATACGATCATTTTCACAGATAACTCCTCTTTGCAACTGCTGAATGTTAATAATGTTAACATCATGACAAAAATTACAATAGCCGGGAAATTCAATAGTAGGACTGGCACTTTGCACTCTTCTTGTGATATTGTGAAGAAAAACACAGGATGTGTCCTGTGTTTCATTTTGAATGTGTTTGCTTTTGTCAATTGATATTTTAATCTTCTAAGTTATGTTTTTATCTGTAGAACCTTTTGATTTTTCTTAATCAGAATTTAAAAAACAGATTTTTGAAAAAAAGAGTGTGTTCTGGTGAAGAGATGACAGTGTTCAATACAGTGAGAGATTCAAAGACAGAATAATGAAATATCCCATATATTTAATAGTTGGCCATAGGTTTTTATCATTTTCTAGTAAAAATATGTATTTACGATTAAATTCTGGGGGGAGCAAATATTGGCATCCTTAACCCCAAAGTGTTCTTATGTACGCAAGCGAGAGCAATGGAACATAAATTACTGAAGCTTGGCCCCAAAGGCTTTGTAAATGGCATTATTCCTTTCAATATCTAGATACCAGATATCACAGGGAAATTAATACAAAAGTTAAAAAACATTAGGTTCTAAATTACAATGATGATTAACTGAAATTAGCCCCCAGCTAGAGAAGAATCTTCAATTTCTTCCTAAGTTCGATTAAGTTTGAAGCTAATATTTGATCTCATATGGAAGCTAGTAATTAATCTCCAATAAATATTCCTGACTCTATTTCCATTTATTGTCTCTCTTCCTGTCTTGGTTTTTCCTTTAATGCCCTTGCCATGTTTTGGGACATTACAAAGCACATTTTTTTCTGTTTTGCTTTTTGGTGTATTATTTTATTCACCTTTTTCGGTGGTGGATTCCTTGTAGTGTCCTGTGAGAAAACCTTTCCTTCTGATAACCTTCCGCTTCAATAGCCTTTCTGAAGAGTGTGGTTCTAGTTACTCAGTGATAAGAGTAGGAAAAAAAAGCCTCAGACTTCTGGACAAAACTGTTGCCTGTATTCATTTAAACAGACTTTTTCTGTTAAAGCAGTCACTGGAACTTATCAAACACATTTAAAAAATCCTTCACAGCAAAAGTTTACTTTTTCAGATGCTCAGCAAAAACTTTACCTCATTAAAACATTACCTTACCTCATTAAAGTATCTAAAACTAGTAAAAGACATATTTAGTCTAAATTTTCCCAAAAACGAGATTTCCCCAAAATGCTTTTGCTAGGGGCATACAATAGATTCAAGATCCATGAGAGGTAAGAGGCTATGGTACAGAAATTCCATTATTCCAGATTTGTATGGAGAACATTTGCCTCTCGGAGAGTACCAGTTGGTGTTTGTGTGATCTTTTCCACCAGCCTCACTTATGAAACAAAGTCCTCGATTCCACGTCAAGCTTCATGTTCAATGGTGGCAGCAGATGTCACGCTTATCCTTGGAGCGTTCACTCTAGGAGGGCAGTTCCCCAACTGATTCCTGGGGACCATGGATGGTACATGGTGCTTGTCAACAGTGAAATGACAAATCATGTGACTCTGGCTCTCCTGCTTCTTGCTATTAAATTGAATTTTTGAAATTTATCAAATTCTTCAGTGACTTTGTGCTTCCATATGATCAGTTACTGTAATTATCACTGGGAGGCTGCTCAGTAAGTAAAGAGAAGGAAACCTGTTCCAGAAAATCTTCTTTCTTTTAACATGCCATCCAGGCAGTTGAAAATTCTGGAAACAACAATTTGAGGAGTAGCAGTAGGAACAGCTCACTGATGATAGCAAGGTTTTGCAGATACTTGGATACCAAGGTAAGTGTTCCTTCTGCAAAAAGGCAGAATTCAGCGGAACAGGTTATCTGCCACAATCTAACAGCATATTTAAAATATTAAGGAATCAAAAAGTGGCATACCCTGTAATCACAGGGTGCTACATTGTAAAACTTTAATATAAACTAAAGTACAGCTTAGCTCATGATTAGCAGATTCTAAAGGACTGTTACAGACGGGAGACACATACTTTATGCATGAGTAAAAGCACTAAAATGTGCTATCATAAGCAATATATGGATGACTTAGGCCACTATAATGTTAGAAAAAGAATGTATAAATACCAACAATAAATTAATGCTTTTTAACCATAACCTTACGATAGGGTATGGAAAAGCTGTCTTTGGAATTTCTGATAGGAGGAGAGCTACAAATGAAGATGAAACAAAATTATATTGAGATACAGTAAAACTGACATTTTAAAATTGATATATGGTGTTTAAGAATGTTAAGGTTGTTAAAGTATTTTTTAGATTATTTATTAGAAATGGCTTAAAAAAGATTTTCACTGTTGTGTAGAGCTATCTTCCCTTTTTATTTTTATATCATCGCTTTTCTCCTCTCTACTCCATATTCTACTGTCAGTTTATTTTTTTAGATCACTCTCTTTATCTCTCTCTCACTATATACACATGCTGATTTGTCTCCTGCTCAGTAACCAACATCTTTGTTTCCATCCTTTGTTCCATTTATCTTTCTGATGGGTGACATGATGGAATTTGACAAGACTGACATAATCCACAATGGAATTCATCTTAATACCATAAAAAATGCAAGTGAAAAGTACATTCCCAGCATATTTTAATCATAATATTTTAAACTGTGTTTTACTCTAAAGACATAAAATACAAGGACATAAAAGCTCATATGTTTGATCTTAAATTGTCTTAACAATTAACACTATAAACAGATGAGAAAGTGGCACTATCATAAACATGACTAATCCAGGCAAATTTCAAATCTCTTTGTTTAGGTTCAGAATAATCATTCACTTCAGCACAAACATACAGGATTTATTTAAGATCCTTTTCTTAGTTGCTGTTGCTTCTCTGCTGTGCTATTATTATCCTTAAGGCAGAATTTTCTAGCTGTGGCCCTACAACATTTGAAAACTTGTAGCTCACGTGCCTTTGTCTGTTAACTATTCTCATAATCTCAAAAAAATGTTTCTGACAACTAAAATCAAAAGTCTTGGAAATATCCAGAATTCAGCCATACTTGTGAATGAATGTATGGAAAAGTATAACAGGTAGTAGGAAATTCATCCTATTGCAAGGTAAGACTGATATGTTTTTTCTATCTCTCGAGACTGAGTTTACAAAACCTCCAAAGGTGAGCTCTAATGTACATTCTCTTATGAAAGGAATGTCAGGCAATATAAGATTTTGGGGAACATTTTGGTAATGCCAATGTGTGCATGTCAAGTTTCCAAGGTAATGTTAGCAGCATGAAATCACAAAACATTGAGTGGAAGAATCTCAGTCCAAAAAGAAAATTTCAGTTAGATACAGTAAGTGCATTTATATTAATTTTTGTCTATTACTAATTGAATTTGTGAAATTTAATATCCACTGTCATCAACAACACCATTAATAACAAAGAACTAAGTAATGTAACTCTTCTGTCAATAGACTATCAAATTACCCTGCCCCTACTTTGATTGTTGCAGGACTAGATCTGATATATATCAAAATTAGAAACTTAAGAAATCACTTTTTATTAGAGACTCTAGGTTTTAAAGAGTGTCAAATTGTGAGCTAGGTGTTCTAAAAGCTGACCTGGTGCCTATTTGAGGTAACAGTTATAAAAAATGACATTAACCTGAAGAGATAATAGAGTACTAAACCCACAGTTCGAATATGCACATAAATACAATCTGAAATTCAAATTCATAGCTAATCTCTATCAAATCCCATTGAATCTATTAGCACTGCATATCACAGCTAACTATTTTGAGAAATAAAATCTAACTTTGTTCCTAAAGTTTGTATTTACGATAAATTCATTACATGTTCTACTTTTATTGTCTAAATACCAACATTTTTGGTAGATCCTAACATTTCTGTAAGGACTATTATGATTAGATCAAAATAAATCAATTGTTTTAAATCAAGGTGTTTTACACCTTAAACATATTTGTTTATGATAGAGTATTAAAATATATAGATCTTGTATCTTTTTATTAAAAGTGGCTTTCTCATAATCTTTTTTAGTAATGCTTTTTGTATCTGTTCACATTTCCAACTTCAGCATTTTCTCCACTTTTTAAGACTCATATATGCAATATTACTTAGAAGTAAAAAATACGGTTAGGAAGAAAAAAAGGGATTTTTAAATATTTCCAGCTCCTGGTCATTATCCAAAATACCATTATAAATGTAACTGTCAAATTAGAATAATTTGATAACAATGGTGCCTTTTATCATTATTCTTCTCACAAGCGTCTCACCTGTAACTTCTCAAAATCCTATTTTTAATCTGATGGATTTAAGGATTAAAAGAGGTTGCAAACAATAGATAGCTACTGTAATCCCTAAATAAAATGGAGGAGGTTAAGTAGCACAGCTTAAACATTCCTGAGTTCTGTGATGTGTGAGTTTAAGCAAAAGCTTTTAACATTATTTGGATATACCATGTTGATCTTTCTTTTTTCAGTTAAATTGCCAATGAACTTGCTGAATCTCAAATTGTTCTCATTTCTACAGGAAACATGCCAGGGTAATACAGACAAAATAGCCATTTTGGTTCTAGAGAGGACAATAAGCTGTATTTTAAAATAAGATTACATCTATTTTTTAAACATCTTGTTTGTATGTATGTATGCATGACAGTGTTGGTATTCAGTAATTTAACTGTATGATTTTATGCCTGCTGAACTTTAGGACGCTCATGAAAATTAGGTGCCTGTTTCTGTTGATGCTCTGATGAATGAAATTTCAATAATTATTGTCTCAGCCTCTTTTTGTCTATCTCATGCTAACCACTTTCAATCATGGTCTGCTATCTTTTTTTTCTATTTAATTCTCCTATTTTCATGCATCTTCACACCTCTTTTGCATCACTAACTCTTAATCTCAGGATTAATGTGCCTGCTTCTCTTCTCCTATTTATTTTCTGTAGGGTACCTACTAGAACACCCTTAACTTTTATCCTTTTTGTATCATTATCTATACAAACGGCTTTAATGTCCATTCAAAAATCGCAAAGGATAGTGTAATTGCCAGGGAACAGGAGGTAGGTTGTTTTAAGAATGCAAGAAATGTCTGGAAAAGACTGTGGCCTGACTTACCTCCCAGAAGTACCTCTGACTTGCTGATGGAACTTTTCTTCTTTACCTCCTTGTGCACAGTCCAGGGAAAGCAGAATGAGTCTGTCTGCCTGCTCAGCTTCTGAGGGCAGGCAGGACTTGGAAACACCTTTTACAGCACAAACAAAATAGCACCTGCCAGAATTATATTGCACTACGTCTATGTTTAACTTGGAAACAACATTTATCTAGAGCAATTTTAGGCCAGATAAGAAATGAAACAGGAAACAGTGAATTCAGAGATGATAACTAGTAATCTTATGCTTTCTGCCTAGTGTTACAATGATGAAAATATTGTGGTTACAAAAATTGATTTTAACAGCAAGATAGTAAATAACATCTCTCTTGTAAATTCCTCTCAACTTACCTCTCTGATCCAGAGAAACAAACAAAGTGTATGTTTTATTTGAGGTTTAGCGTTAAACTGGGTGAAAAAATACCTTTCACATACAATTGGAATTCCTTTAGCTGTGGTAATGGGGTATCCATTTATTTCATTTACACAGATATTGTTCCATTGTTATAATTATCTAGTTAAAGTATATAAATAATTATCCAGTTAAGGTAATCAAAAATAAATTGATATCTCAACTGAAGATGACCCACTGAATTCATCACCAAATGCCTTTGATAGGCATTTTACATTTGGACCCTGACAGATATCATATTAATTTGATCCCTGATATGTATGATAGTAATTTGATATGCACACTTTTGTTTCATATGCATTTTATTTTAGAATCAAGGATTGTTAAGTCAATACTTTGAGTGATTAAAAAACTATTAAAAAAATGACCCCTACAATGTGCTACACAAACTTATTGTGAAGCAGCTTGTATGTCACAAAGGAATTAATTATGTCTGACTAGAAGAAAAAAATCCATAGCCATTGATAAATAAGAAAACAAGCAAAAAGTCCCAGAAGTAAACTGGCCAGGATTTGCTCACAAATTCTTTACATATTGCTACTTCTTTTCTAATGGGAAAAATTAATTCACCCATTGAAACATAAATTTTCCAGATAGAGTATTTTTCAGCATAGAATTCCAGTATCAGTGCAAGTCAGAAACAGCTCACAACAATGTAAATAAAGTATTTTCCCTTTTGATAAGATACAGTACTCTCATTGACTGGGACAAGCAAGATACAAGGCAAGGCAGTAGGCTTCTGAAGTGTTAGTCCAACAAAAATACATCTTATGGTTACTTAGGTAATTCTTTTGGGTCAGAACTTCCATTGGTATAAGTAGTCATTGTTCCATTAACTCAGCACTAATGGAGCAATTATAGTTAATATGAGTCAAATTCACAGCAAAGTTCAATGTTAAAAATATGGGTGACAATGCTAATCCACTGGCCATTAGAAAATCTCAATGGGTTAAGTGAAAAAATATTAAATTGACTCTCTGACCACCCACTAAGGTGTGCATTATCTTTACTTACAAAGAAGGAAAATGTGCCCCGGTGCCAGCAATACTGTATCTGTGACAGAGCCAAGAGCAGAGCTCAGATCTCTGAATGCTCATTATGTAATTTACTCTTGCAGATTCTATTCCAGCTTGTTGCATGAAATCAACACAGTGGCTGAATGAAATAGCCAGCAAGTCAAATATTTTCTTTTCCTGTCTGGAGTACTTGAAAGATTTGTTAAGATTGAAGGCATACACTAAAATTGCTGAGTGATTTTTTTCAATGGAAAAACTCTACCATGTATTTTGCTCTTAGTTCCTGAACCATAGTCTTGACTCATCTAAAAGAGGGAACGGAAGAAGAAGGACTTGGGAGGACTATAGGTGATGAATGTTTATTTAGCCGTAATAATTACCAGAGGGAAGAACAACATACAAAGGAGCATCAAAATATAGACATGACACCTTTCCTACACACACATCCTGCTGCCACACATGCTGCATTAGATCATAATTGTTTTTGTTTCTCAACCATCAAAACATACATCTTGACAATGCTGATACCATCTTAAGAAGTAGGTTATTTTCCCCTTGCTCTGGAATATTATGAAAACTGTCTCATTACTTAAAATTTATTAAGAAGGATTTTTAATTAAATATGCAATAGAAAGCTCAGATTCTTATTTATCAGTTCAGGATCAGTTTTCTTCAGAAAGATATTTCAGGAAAAAGTATTATGTTCACCAGCTAAACACTATCCCTAATGTTTTTTTCCATTGCCTACATCCCTTTACCAAGTGTGATATTTAACTGTGGGTATCTGCTCAAAGAACTGTTCCTGTCCCTTCCACCTAACCCAGACAGTACTGTTTAGGCTGGCTGAAAAACAGGACTTTTGCATCTGACCTGTATACAAAATAGACACATGGGAACACTAACAAAAATAAATCTTAAATTTCGGAGAGGTTCCACAGAAGATGAGTTGGGAGACAATTTGATTTCTTGTGGTTGGGAGGTCAATAGCACTTCACAGAATCACAGAATATTCAAGGTTGGAAGGACCTCTAGAGATCATATAGCCCAACCTTCCTCCTCAAGCAGGGACACCTAGAGCAGGTGGCACAGGG
>JAUBOD010000386.1:3645157-3664526 GCA_032353885.1 Nothura maculosa
GAAGGAGACTCCACAACCTCCCTGGGCAGCCTGTTCCAGTGCTCTGTCACCCTCACAGTAAAGAAGTTCCCCCTCACATGGAGATGGAACCTCCTGTGTTTCAGCTTGTACCCATTACCCCTTGTCCTATCACTGGCCACCACTGAGAAAAGCCTGGCCCCTCCCTCTCTACAATCTCCCTTCATGTATTTATACATGTTAATACTGTCCTCTCTCAGTCTTCTCTTCTCCAAGCTGAACAGGCCCAGCTCACTCAGTCTCTCCTCATACGAGAGGTGTTCCAGTCCCTTAATTATCTTCGTTGCCCTCCGCTGGACCCTCCTAAGGAGCTCCATGTCCTTCTTGTACTGGGGAGCCCAGAACTGCACACAGTGCTCTAGATGCAGCCTCACCAGAGCTGAGTAGAGGGGCAGAATCACCTCCCTCAACCTGCTGGCAACATCCTCCTGATGCAGGCCAGGATTCCATCGGCCTTCTTGGCCACAAGGGCACACTGCTGACTCATGGTTAACTTGTTGCCAACTGGGACTCTCGGTCCCTCTCCATGGAGCTGCTTTGCAGTAGGTCAACTCCTAAACTGTACTGATGTGTGGGATTATTCCTCCCCAGGTACAGGACCCTAGGGAGGAAGGGTTTCATCTGACCATTCAATGAAATTGAACATGAAGATCATTCCACAAAGGAAGCTTAACATCTGAGAAAAACAGAGTTGAGTGTCCCCAAAGAGATGCAATGCGTTACAGCAGCAGTACTGCAGCACTAATTCAGAATCAAAGCAGAAAAGCCAGCTAAACTGAATCTCTGTCAGGGAACTCCAGAATTAATATCTAATAGTAGAGAGAAGAGAGGAAATTTCATACAAGACCTTTGTTAATTGCTCATTATTACACTAAATCTACTCTGCTAGCGTATATAGCAGATCAGAAACAACAACAAAAATGAAATGGTTGTGTCTTAGTTTTACACCAGACAAATCTTAATGGAGTCTTTATGCTGAACTATTTAAATATTTTACAAATCAACAACATTGCCAGAAGGAATATTAACAAGTTTACAAGTTTATTAAATATTGATCATTTTTGACCTATTCACCTTTATTTTGGACTGATTTTTTTTTTGAGGAATGGATTTCTTCAAATAGACAAAAAATCTTTCTTTTTTGAAACATAGGAAATCCATCCTTCCCCAGTAATTCAACAGGAACAGTTCTCCTAAGACTTCCATCCAGTAGTCCATAGCATGCTAGATAGAAGTGAGGAACAACTTCATCTCTAACAGGACCTCTTAAGATCCCTTTTAATGTGCTCAGTGGTGCACAGATTGTAGTTTCCCTAAAATTTTCAGGAAACTTTGGAGTGAAAAGAGTCAGGCAAACTTATCTAGCACTGAATCTTGTAGATTTGATCAGCATTTGCAGCAGAACTTTGTAGGAAACTGATCCCATGACCTCTCATAGGTCTATGAAACTTTGAAACATCACTGGCATGGTAACTCCATGCATAACATCATGAACAGAAAGTGAGAAAATCACGAATGCTTGTGTGAGCTAAAATCAGTTTTTCACAGCTCAAATAATCTATAAACCTTCTTCTTGAGTGTTTTAAGAACTTTCCACCTCTTCAGGAAAAATAAATCTCAAAACGGAAGAAATTGAATTTCCTCTCTTTTTATCTTCATATTCTTTACACCTAAATGCTTTGCCAAAGCATTTTTGCACTAAAAGATGCATTCCCAAACTCTCTCACATTCTGCCCACATCATACCCCTGCCTACACTTCCATCTTGTTTTCTCTTTACAGTCAAGACAGTAGAGCAAACAAGCAATCTCTTTATCCAAAATTGAGAAAATGCGTACTCTTTCACTGGACACCACTGAAATATTTATGTAATTGTGTATGCTATATATGCATTGTATGCAATTTATATATATTATGTATACTTCGTATTTTTTTTGCCTGAAATAACTGGCATTTTCATAGCACAGCTCAATGACTCATAAATAGGTTAGGATAGTCCTCCTCCTCATACCATAATTCAACTACCATTCCTGCTTGTCTTACAATTATTTGTCTCTCTATCACTCCTTTAAACTGAGAGGAAAAGTGAGAGAGAAGACAGATTACAAAGGTGAAGAGGATGAGCTAGCCCCTCAACTTAAGAGTCACCAATCCCTTAATTCACTGGCATCTATCTACGTAGAAGATCTATTTGTTAAAAGTCTTCTTATCAGTTTCATTACAGCTTTCAGGAGAGGGCAGCTCATTTCTATTTCTCCATGAAAATGGAGATAGACGTGCGGGTGTTCTTAGTCTATTTTCAAATCAAGCAATCTTAATTAACCCAGAAATATTCCCATCAGCAATGGGATCCATCCAGATTGTAGACCCTCTGGAGTCTGAAGACCTCTAGAGCATAAGAGAGATGGAGCGGAGAGGGGATCAGAGCCAGCACAATGCCTTCTGTCATGTCAGGAGCTGAACTGAAGGGAGAATCAGAAAGCCAGAGAGAACAAACAAATTCTACACAGCCCTACCTTGAATTGGTAACTGGAAATGAGTAAAATGGAAGATTCAGCCCTGTGCTCAACCCATCCTGCTTTGCAGGATGTCTTTGTAAATGGCCAAAGGATATTAACAGCATCTGTTAATCATAAAACAATGGAGTCATCTGTAGTTATTACATTCTGCATTAAGCCTTAACCTTTGACCTTGCTCACGCTTGCTCTCTATCCAGCTTTTTGTGAAATATTATTGAGACCATCCTGTCTGTTGCTTGTTCGCTTGTAGAAAATGATAAATGGCAGAGTGGTTATGCTTAGGTACTGTCCATGATCTTTGGGCAATACTTGGCAATAAAAGTTAAGACTAATCTCAGCAACACTAAATGACTGTTATTAATGTCACCTTAGAATGAACAGCTTATGAGTAATGGCAAGGGATAGAATACTTTTAAAAAAAAACAAAAATGAAAGAAATAAAGAAGATATTTTTTAAAAACGGCAAGATAGAATCAGATCAAGAATTATCTTGTCCCGATATATATTTGTATGTCTATGTGTGTGCATATTTAATATGCACATATGTATGTATTGTTTGCATTCTTCTTTCATTTATTTTAACAGTAATTCTCTATTCAGAACCAAAAAATAGAAGTGTAAATATATAAACTTAATTTGGTCAATTTCATCATAACATAGACAAGGAAAGTTGTTTGGTTCTTTACAGATTCAAATAAAATACAAAAGTCTCTTCTATATGACAAGCCCTCTGCCTGGTTGTGTGAACATCATTTCTTCTCTTTACATTTGTTCCTTATTGCATTGTAAGGTGGCTATGAACTGTTCATTGGCTTCTAACAGAACTCATTTATAAAAAAAGCACTACGAGGGTTGATGTTTTAATTATCTTGTTAAAACAGACAGTTTGTTCCACAGCAAATGATTTTCTGAATGTTTTTCTCTATCCATTTTCAGTCCTACAAGTGTTAAAAGAATTTATAGAATATGGACCTATTGTATTTAGTTGTAGTTTAGTTCCCTATCTCTCAGTGAAGGAACCATGAGTCTCATAGCTCATGACCAAGAACATGAGAGAAATAATTTCCCAGAGACTACGAAACCATAGAGGCCAAGGGTTGCAAACCCCAGGCTGACTCAAGGGTTATGCTATGGGGAGACATTAAAGAGGTCCTAGTAAACAGCATGGCAAACTGCAGAACACAATCTCCAAATGCATCATCTCCTGACCTGCTGTGGCACTGCAGTCCCCATGAGCAGAACTCAGCATCTAAAAGCAACCCTTGTATCCTGCTACTCATACCAACTAAGAAGAATCTCTTTATTGCATCCTAAGTGAAGTTCCCTTATAAAGAAATATTGATTGAAGAAAAAACTCATAAGGATCAACGACTTGTGTTCTAGCTGTGTTTTATGATATAATAACAGATCTTTGGATAACTGATACAGTTAGTGCAGGGTAATACTAGTAATGCCCCTTCCCTCATTCCTCACTCATCCTGAATTATCCCACTCCAAATTCTTCACCTTTCTCACCATTTGGACATTGACTGATGGGCAGAAAAGAGCTGCTGTGGTCTCAAGCGGCAGTGTGAGAATAAAGGGAATATACCAAAGAACAAATGTTCTAGGTCCAAGCACCTAAGTGTGCTGAAGAAGATAGCGGCAGTTTGTTGCTTGCCTTTTCACATCCAAAGTTCAGAGGTTGGTGAAATACTATTTGGTCTGTCTTATTTCTTCATGGTGTGTGATACAGGTGCCTGGCTATAGTGGGAAGCTAAAACTTCATTACTCTGAGCATGCCACACATGATAAAAAGAGCCACTGTACCTATGGCTCTTTTTATAATAATAGAAACATCCCCTATCATAAGTGGAGGATCCTCCGAAATTAGTGCAGAGGTAGTAATAAGATGTTTGCAAAGGGATTTAATTTGTTTGTCTTCACTATTAAATATTATCTGAATAAAAAGCACATAACATTTTCTATATGAGAACAACAGGATTTCTTTAACATCAGTAAGTTTTCAAAATCTTAGTCTCCCTTCCCAAGCACCTCTACCAGCCTTGAACCTTATGTATTTCCAACCTATCCCCTTTTTTCAGGAATTCTTCACGTTGCCTCCTATTTGGACCAGTTTCAGCTGTCCCCAAACTATGCTAACCATCCTTGTCCACCTCTAGTTACTCTCTACAGCTTGATAAAAGCAGATTCAATGGGACCTCTTCCCAGTGTTTTTCTGCTGCACAGTGTTGGCTTGCCAAACATCTACACTGCACTCCTCCCATCAAGGCTTCCTGATGGAAGCTGATTATAGTTCTGGAGATCATAAGTTTCAAACTAAGACACTTTATTTTCACCTACTTGTACATGCAGTCTTACCACCTAATTTGTGGTCTTGTACTTGTTCAGTACAAGATGGCCAGGCACAAAAGAGTTGAAGTAAACCTCAATAAGCCTTGTGAAGCAAGCCTGAAACACATAAAGGATCTGAGGGTCCTAAACGAGTGACCCTCCAGAGAAACAGTGATAGAAATACTTTGGTCTATGTATTCATTTTGTAGAGATTATTATGATTCTGGCACTGAATGCATTCACAGAAAACTCAATTTAAACACATTTTTTAAAATGTGTTAAGGATTTATAGATGATAGCTTGGGTGAGCTGCAAAACTGGGAAAAAGCAGGGCTATCTTTAATGTAAAAACATTGCTACCTAGTAAGAAAACATTTTTGTATTCATATAAAGTATTTATTAGGTGTGAGGTTTTATAAATTGTTTAGTCTTGCAGCCTTTTAAAAAAATAAAAAATAAAACAACTTGCTTTGAATACATTACCAAGTAGCCTGTAAAATATTTCACATAAAAGGAAAGAGAAGATGTATAAATGTAAACAGGCTAATTGTATGCAGATATAAATTATGCATGTTGGTCTTATGAAAAAGCATCCCTGATTTGCAGGGGTCTTACTCAGCAGCTTTGTGTCTTGTCTAAGGGGATATTTAGTATGGCTGTGATGTGCAGAATTTAAAACAAAATTTTGAATTCTGCAGAAGAAAAAATATAGCCCAACTGTGATAAAGCCACACTGTAGGGAGCAAGAAGGTTACATCTTGTTTTATTTTATTTTATTTTAATTTTATTTTATTTTATTTTATTTTATTTTTTATTGACTGTTCTGCTCATTAGCTCTGTTAACATGTGTGTATGCCTACCCATGGAAACTCTGTCAAGTAAAAAATTTTGTTAAGACTTAATGTTTGCAAAGAGATTAGGGTTATTTTGATGTTTCCTAACAGGGATATGTAAAATATTCTCAAAGTGACAAACTTTTTCATGGTTGACGCATTTCTTACTAGTCCCAGACATAAGTGGTCTGGCCTACAAAGGAGCTGAGCAGCTGCCTTCCCCACTAGCTGCCCTAGAGACTGCGTGGGGCCATCATCTGGGAGGAGTCAAGCTAATTGGGACAAATTCTGGAAGTGGTTTAAATGGGTCCTTAGTCAGACAAAATCGTGTCATTCTGTATCTTTCTCTCTGCAGCCCTCCAGAGTCCCAGTTTTCCATGTTATATCAGCAGCATATTAGAAATAGGGCAGCAACATTCATGCAGGGGAATCCTTTACAGCAGTGGCTGAATTCTGTATCCCATGAATAGGGTATGTGTACATATATGTAAACATATAAAATAAAACATATATGTATATATATATTATGTATACCGGATGGGTGTGTCTCTGACCCATGCCCCTTCTCTTTCCAGAACAGATTAGTGCAGTGATGCTGTAAGCAGAGGCACAGACAAGATGATTCATGGAAATGACCCTATGGAAATTAAGACATCTGACATCGAAGTCATTGCACTCAGATCTGGGTGATCTAATTAAGATTATCAAATCTTAATCCTAAATTTCTAAAAGAACTGGCACATGTAATCAAAAGTCCTGGAACTTTAACTTTTCACGAATCTGTCAAGCCAGAAATGATACTGAATGACTAGAAAATAGTGTGGTCAGAGGAAGCATAGTGAACCAGGCCATGACAATCCCATCCATTACCTTGGTCCTGCTTGCTTTATATCTATTAAATAAAATATATAAGGCTCCTTCAATGTTAAGTGCCAGTACAAAAGCAATGAAAATTCAGTTTAAACATGGGCCCATAGATTCTCCCTTAGGGGAAAAAGAAAGTCACAAAACAAAATGTACTCTTCCTTACCTCTTCTAGAAAAATAGAACACAGTAAATGCTTCAGTTATAAAGCACCAGTAGCTTCTGCAGTGTTTGGAGGTACACGACTCCATTAAGAGGGGCTACTGTACCTAGATATTCCAGCCATGCAGACACATGATATTGGCATTTCAGAAAGCTAGGAAAAAAAGAGAGCTATTTCTAATTCATTGTCTACTGCTTCTTCTGCTACATTGTGTAATGGGGTAAGCATTGCAGCTTGCATATTCACCTGCCATGATAAATTACATCAATTTCAATCCCTGAAGATAGAACTACTGGTGCAGAGAGCCACTAAACACTACCAGTTGCTTTAAGGCTATAAGACAGCAAAAAGCCACTCTCTATGGCTACATAAACCTGTAGGTTGGGACAGACTTGACACAAATGTAAGAGGGGAAGTGAGATATTTCATTCACTCAAATTGTAAATATATTCTCATCTCGATACCTTCCTCTGTAAGAATCTGTACTGCATTAACTCATATAAAATAACGTTTAAAGATAGCCATTGACATCTCTGGTCATGTCAGCTTTTCTATCTCCCTCAATAGCCAGTACCAAAGGCTTCAAGAGAGAATGAAACAAGTTTAGAGACACCAGCTATTTAACAGTAGACGCTTAAAGCAAGTTTCTTCCCAAGGCTCATTAAATTTTGGCTTCGTTCTTAAATTCCTTCTAAACTTCTCAGATTCTATTCTGGCCTCCTCATCTGGTGTCTGCACTGTGAATTTGGCTTCCAGCAAGGGTTTTCCTTGGCTGGTCCAAGCTCCTTTTATACCTGCACCCACAGAGAACTCTGGCAGTAACCAGGGGCTGAACTTTTGGATTACTCAGAGGACTTGCGGGGACAGTCACCAAAACGATGCTTTAAACACAAGCAAAAGCTGATTTATCCTATTCTCCACTGACTACTGCCAGCATTCTTTTTTTCTTCCTTTAGACTGAGATTTCCTGTGCTTTTTCTTATTTTGGGGGCATTTTCCATGCCCTCCTCAGTCCCTATCTAGAACACTCAGCTATGCAACAAATAGAATGCATGTCACCAAATATCAGTTTACCATACATTTCACAGCAAAGTGCACCTGGGCATTCAGGAGACAGAAATGGCAGTAACATATAGGGAGGGCCATAAATTGTTAGTGAATTAAAGCCCTAAGGGTTGCTAAAATATTGCAGTAATCATCTTGTCAAGCAAAGTCCCACATTCTACAAAGATTAATCTGACATTCATCAGTAATGGCACAATAGAAGGTTATTTAATTTGGATCACAGTGGATTGGAAAACTGGCAGGAGGACAGAAATGACCCAAATTGGAAACATTCTGCAGAGAGTGAGCCAGTCAAGAAAGACATGCAGAGAAAAGGAGTGCGCATGTATTTATTGAACACAGATTAATTAACTACAATATATACGTACACATATAAACAAAATATAAACAAAAATGTATACACGGAAGTTTACACAATGGAGAATTAAAAAAATACTGAGTATTGGTCTAACTTTATATCCATGGCAAATTTTGAGCATTCTACTTCTGACATATCAGAGAGGAGTCGAACAGATATTGAGCACTTTTCAAACACTTTTCCCAGCATGTCTTCTCCCTATTTTCTTTAACTCCCACTCTCCTGTTCCTGAAAAGAAAAACAACTCCAAATTTTTGCATATAATGTAAAGCAAAGACTAGCCATTAAGTGAATTACTCTCAGCACAAAAATCTTCTCCTGATTGCAGGTTTTTAATCATTGAACCTTTAAGTCGTGCAAGGAATATATCTCTTCCTCTGTCAACTTCATTTATGAATCCTTTATCCAGCTTTCCCGATCATTATAGAGTTTTTTTCCATACTGCTATAGTCTTCCTATACGTTCAAAACAATGACAAATCTTGCAACAGCTGGAAGTACATTAATGTCCTTCAAGACTGGGAAAACATAAAAACAAACAAAATGTATTCCCCTGGATCACTATCCCTTTTTTTATTGAATAAGTTACTTAGCTTATTAAATTTGTCAAATAGGAAACACAAATAAAATGATGGTTTATCTTACTGATTATTCAGCCACTGCACATAGGTATGGATAAGTGACTGAGATATTCATCACTGTTCATGAGATGTCTGTACTCTGCTTTCACTTTTTGCTTTACTATTACTAGGAAATGCAGTAAATAGACATTTCCCCCCAGCCCCCTCCCCGCCGCCCCTGTCAAAAGAAAAAGCTGTAGTTGCCTACAGACAGAAGGTTGTGAACAAAAAGTAAAAACTAATTGTTCAGGAGTTAAATTAGTATGTTTAAAAAGGTTTCAAATTCCCTAACAGTTATATCCTGTATTTGTAAGCTAGCAAACCGCGAAGATAAATTAGGTCTTTGAATGCCAGTGCTGAGTATAATCAATGTGAGTCAGATGCACATTACCAAATTGAAGAAATTTTATCTATGCATTATGTCAGATCATGAATCAGATTTGTGTAAACTGAAATTCTTGAATACAAAACCATTTACAAATTCACAGCTACATCAATATATAACCATGTTACGTATCAAACAGAAATTCAGTGGAGCAAGCTATCAAATTGAGAGACCTTTGCTGCTTTCAGGACATCTACTGAGCCAGGTTTATATGGCATATTACTGCCAATTCATCTCTACCCATCTGAGTAAATCGTTGGCAGAGAGGGGCAGATTACCACTAATGGCTCTATTATGGAAAGAAGCTGCAACCATTAGCTATTTTACATATGGACAAAAGAGAATTTAATTGATGGCCCATCGCCCAGCAGACAGAGAGAAATGATGGTTTTCACCTTAATGCCAGGCATTAAAAATTCACAGGGCTGTAGAAGAAAGAGATGTTCATCCAGTCTCACTCTGCTTATGGGGCATTTTAAGCATAACATGAGGAGAGAAAGGCAGCACAATGGGAGCTGTTCCGCTTTGAGAAAGCTTGAGTCCTCTGGGAAAAAAGACTGTGACCCTCTTTTTCCCTTAGCTACTATTTTGTTGATGTCAAATAATATCCAAGAATTGAGCAAAACATATCTTGTAGTGCTTTTATTTACAAATAAAGAAATAATATGTAATTTGGGGGGATCGTATTAATTAATAAGTATGATAAAATATGCTGTAACATATTTGTAAGTGTTTAAATACAAACATATATTATTAAAACATTTATACACTGGATGCATTTGAGTGTATTTGTGTGTCTTCAGTCATTCATTTAGACAAATCCACAAAAACATTCCATTCCAGTACATGTTCTAATTATTATATCCAGAATTTAAACTGTGCTGACAGTGCCAGCTTTATCCCCCATGCTCACCTCAGAACATCAGCTTTATCTTATCACTCTCTCCCTGGAAGACTTTTATAGATTTTGCCATCTCCTGGTTATCTCAGTTCTCACTTCATGACCTATGAAATGGTTAAGCCTGAAGTTACAGGGAACTCAAAACAGCATCTCACAGGAGAGAAATTCTTTCTGAGAATTGTCCCAGATTTTGACTCAGAGACATCTCTCCCACTTCCTATCTCCTATTAGACCACTGAGGGAATTTCTCCAAGGAGGTAGGGGCTGCTTGATCTGGAAATCCAGAGCATTAATTGCTGTACTCTTGTAAGATCAATTCCTGCCCCATACGCCAAGTCTGAAAAAGCTACAGGACATTAATAAAATTTATGATTATTATGATAGTGATAACAGTGACATAGCCAACTATATGCTCTGCAAAGCAGAGACTATCCAAGTGCAAAACAGGGCTGATAATTTGGAGAAAGGAAGAAACATACAAGTTGTGTACAGTTACAAGAACATTTTACATCCCCAATTGATGCAACAGGATAATGTTAATCTGTCGCATCTGTTATTTAGGTTTCATAGGAGTAGAGAGGAAATTGTAAGAATATATGAGCCTTGTCTTTCCTATGCTCAGATAGCTAGAGTCTGACTAGAAATCTCCAGCCAGGTTAATCTGCATGCAAAAATCTTTTTGTCTGGCTAGAGCAAAGAGCAGAGGGCTTTTGGAACTGGAGATGCAAGAATCAAAATGAGATTTGATGCAATGTGAGAAGACACTACTTGCTATTATAAAAATTGGACAAAATAAATAAGGAAGGGAAAGTGTCTGTTCACAATGCCAGGTACAATTTTTTGAGTACCTATATAATAGTTTTTTTGAGTACCTATATAATAGTTTTTTGAATTTTTTGAGACATAAACAGCATGCATATGACAAGACACTAAAATATCCAGTCCAAAAGCCAACTAACACTGTACTCACCACATTCCTGGCTCCTCCAAGATTTGGCATAGCCTCTAGCACTGTTTAGGTTGTGGTGCTGTCCTGGTAAAAGCAGTGCCTGGTGTCTTTGTGATGCTGTTTGTGGGGCTCAATGCCCTTCAAACTCCACTCTTCACACTGGTTTTCAAACAGATCTCCAGGGATAACCTTTTAGGATGTTTCTTCAACGTATGTTGCTATGAAACCTCCAGTGGCAGACACTAGAGTTTACTCAGATCACTCTGGTTCTTTGCCAGTGTGAAAGGATTTAGATCATGGTGAAGATTTCAACAGCAAAGCAAAAAAAAAAAAAGTTGTCTCTATTCCTTTTACCTAGCCAGATACTTTGGGCCTAGATTAGGCCCAACAGTAGAGACTTACATGATGGGTGACGTAGCTATATTCTTTATTGGGATTGATCTTTATACACAAGTTCACATAGCACATTCAAACATGAGCATAATGGATGAGTAGATATTCGTATTGCAGGACTAGATGCCTATCAATCATTTAGATTTTTGGTAAGGAGGGTCACATCCACCAAGAATCCACAAAGAAGTAGGTATAGAAGAAATGGGGGAATTTGTTCCTTTCTAAAGAATCAAGACACAGGAGAAGAGTGAAGAAGCTGCGCGCTTATTTTAAAAACATTGAAATCTCTAGAGGTTTTTGACATGCCTGCCTCGGAAACAGGAAGGTTGGAGAGAACAGCCAGCAGTAAAAAGCAGTAATAACCATGAGGCCTTCTTCTCTTCCTTTCTTCCCCCAAATGAGATGTCTGATCAAAGACTCTCAAAGAAATGCTAATGAAGCTGCATTTTGTTATTTCCATGGAATCTAGCACCCAAGGGAGGAATAGATGGACAAAAAAACTAAGCCTGAGTATGCAAGAGAATGTAGGAGCAGGAATTTACTGTGAAAAAAACACTGGGAGCATGTCTTCCTTGATTTTCTTTTCAGTTTCTCAAATTTTAAACCTCTTAAGACTCTCGTTTTCCCCTTTTTGTCAATGTAATATTCTTTCAGGAATTATGGATTTTCTAACTATGATCCATAAAATTCTTATTTTTCATGGATTTAGAGAAGACAAGAAAGACCCACAACTAGTGAACTTTTTTTTTATATTATGCATTAAACCGACCTTCCCTGGATATATTTGTAAGGAAGAAGACACTGAGATTCTGTGTGAAATTAGCCTTGTTAAAAGCAAGCCTTATCAAATGGAGAATATTCTCAACTAGCATGTTACCTAACATATTATATTCCTACTGTAAACAAGAAAGATGCACTGTTTCACTTGTATGAGTTAATTTTTCTATTCTTAGCCATGGATACTTTACTCAGAAAGACTGGACATTACCTGAGTTCTTTGTCAAAAAGCCATAGGAGAAGGCTGTATACTCTTGTCAAGCCTGTGGTCCTCTGAACATATGGAAATCACTCTAAATTTTATGAATGCTTAAGCACAGGCAAAAATTTACAGTCATGAGCAACTCTCCTGACATGGATAAAATTTTATGATTCTTAAGTGAGACTTAGATATGTAGTGGTAGGATGAGAACTTCAACCTTCACGGAAAAATAAAAAAATATTTTAAGACACGTGAAATGACAGTGATTGATGTGTTCAGTGCTCTTGTTCATTTGTCTTTTCACTAATAAGGGCAGAGAAGTAGAATTAATTTAATTGTTTTTGTCTTAATATCAAGGTCTTGTAGGTTAAACTGAAGAACAGTAGCGCATCCTTACGTACAGTTAATGGGCATTTTGTTTAACCATTGTCTAGAATGAGATTATGCATTTTTCTTCTCATTTTAGCTCTACTTTAATGATGTAAGCTGATTACAGCTATATAGGTAAAATAATTCAGTTGCTTACTCCTCCTGTGCTTTAATTGTTTCCCATTATTAATTAATTAATTAGTTAGTCCCATAAAGAATATATTCATATAATAGTTTGTTCAAAATCAAGTGAATATTTTGTTCTTTCTGCAATGGAAAGTACTTTAAAAGATACCAGCATGAAGGCTGTTTAAGTCAATATTGGTTTTAGATTAAAATTTCATGAGTGTGTCCTGCACTGAATTATATGACATTGCATAATATGGTTTGAAATTGTATATTACAGGTTTCTTTGAAGTATGTAGAGCTAGCTAGTGATTAAAGGCTTTTCTTTGAAGACTCCCATTGGCTTAGTAAACTGTAAAAAGAAGAAACATTTTTAAGAAACAGTGTGTGATTATTGTGAAAACACAATATCAAAATGTATTCTTGAAACAAAATTCCTGCCAACTTTTTGTGGGATATGGCTCACTTGCAAATATTCCAGAACCAGTTGTATCACCTTTGTCACTGAAAGCATCACTTTACTCCACAGTCAACCATCTCTAAATCAGGGAATTTGGAAGAAACTTTCACAATCATTTCATATGTTTTCTACTTCAGGGATGCTTTGATTCCCTCCACACAGCTGTAACATGCTGGACTGACCATGGCTGAGCCAACTGCCTCTAAACTGGACATAGAGCTCTATTTCGTAAATAAGAAGACTTATTTTTGATAACTTCTCAGATTTCTTTCACTGAAGGAAATTACAGCACTTCTATGCTTTTGTTCCATGGCTGTACACATCTTCAGGGTTTCTGGAAAACCAATATGCTGACTGTTAATGAGCTCTGTCGATAACATTGGTTATAGAAAAATTGAGGCTGAGCTTCTTTTGAGAAATAACATTTGTCTTTCTTTTGAGAAATAGTATTCATCCTACATATTTAAGATGAAAGTATCCAGAACGAGAAGTGAAAGATAAAGCGATCTTTATAATCTCTCCTAAGATCTGAAGAATCATGGATAATTTGGGTTTGCAACTCAAATACTGATTAAAAAGAAATTGCAGTACATATGTTTACAGGAATGAAAGCTCAGGATTGGCAATATAAATAGGAACATATTAGCACCATACAGAAAGCTTTGGAACTTCACCATACCATTTAATATAGCTATCAGGCTTGGCTCTTATTACAATTAAATGTGGTCTATAGACACATTTATTATTATTATTATTGAAACATACAAAAATGAATGAATTCTGTTTAGCAAAGGCATTCTCTCTGTTAAACAAGGACCAACAACTGAAGTTGAATACTACACTGTAGTAATCAGCTTTACAGATTCTGGCAGTTAAAATACAATCTAGTACAAGATAATCTACTGGATTCTTACATTCAAAACTAAGTGAATCATATTCCAAACATTAATCTATAAAAGTTGGTCCTACTTTTTATGCCATGTTTTCTTTTCTTTGAATTCATCAGTAGCTGAGCACACAGAGACAGAGAAGTTGCCTTAGTGATTTTGTGCATCATCTTTTCCTCACAGATGAAAAGATACTAACAGTTCCTTGCACACTGTGTCTTTCTAAACTGTCATAGATGCTTGATTAATCCTTGTTCAATGAGAAAACCTTGACGCTCTGCTCCTCGCTTCTGTGGAAGCTATATTTCTGCTTCAGCTCCTCTTTTATTAACCCTGATCTTGCCATACAAATTATACAAGCTTTTGCACTTCCAGAGCTCTCAAATTATATTTTATATTTGCGTTCTGTAAGAAAGCTTTCATGCATGAATGGGCCTGTTTACATTTTACCCATCTGATTCCACCAGCTTAGATTTTATACATGTCCCTGACTCAGCTGAATGAGATAGCTTGTCTCTGCTCAATTAAAGCTTTCAAAGTAGTCAGAAGTCAAGAGAAAGAAGAAAAAGAAAGAGGGAGCTCTGGAGAACAAATATCTAATTGAACAATTGAATTAAACTTCTTGCAGAACCGATCTACAAATGACAACAATATTTGTTTCTCTATTACTTATTTCATAAACATTCCATGAACATTCACTATTTTACCTACCTGGATTTTTTTACTTTAATTTTTTTACTTTAATTTTTTATTGCTAAGAGTCTTTCCTCATGTCTTTTTTCATCTAAGGGAGCTCAAAAGCAGGAAAAGGATTGATGTTTTTATGATAGCAAAAACTGAAAAGCCAATTGTAACTGGTTTATTGAACATTTCAACATATCTGACCATGTTGTACAAAATAGTTAATTTTCCTCGGCCTACTGAATAAAGGTACCTTCTCCTTTGGTGACTGACACCTCTGTAGAGAAAGTTTTCTGTAGAGAAAACTTACCAATGTACATAAAATATTTGAAAGTGTATTCTGTGCACAAATCCAAAAACATTTAGACAAAACATTTTATTCATAAACAATGGTGCATTGAATATTTCCCAGGTTATCCAACATTAAGTGAAGCCAAGCCAAAACATTTTCTGACCACATTGATGAAATGGCAAAGGAATTTTATTTCCCCTTCTTAAATCAAACACACTGATTCAACAGCTCTACCTAAAAACTCATATGAGAAAACATTCCTTTGTTTAAGATTTAAAACCCACAGAGTTTTTAAGAGCAAATAAAGATTGTGCCAGATGCGGTACACATCACATATATATTGAGGAGCAATGATCTCTTCTCAGTCATACCTCAGTATAAATAAACAATATGTGGAGATGAAACCTGCAAAGAGTTCTCTACCAAACCCAGGAAATACTTGATTTTACATTTCTGATATTCCCTACATTTTTAAGCATATCACTTAAAAAAATAAACTCAGACTCAAAAGGAAAAAGTTTTCTAGCTTTCTTTAACAATAAGAAGAAAAAGGGGCAAAATTCCAGTTTTCCATCTCACTACAAGTCACCTCTAAAACTGTATGCTTTTTCACAACCTCTACTCCTGCTCATTTAATTAAGAATGACAGATGCTCAACATCTGGGGAAAATAAGGTCTGATTTAGTGACCACATTGCACTGTGGAAAATTCAGACTGCAGGTCTGCAGTTACAGAAATTTTGAAGTAGATATCTAAGCCAGTTGAACTGCTGAAAAGAATTATATGAAGTGATGTCTAAAGGAACAACACAGGGAGAAACTGTGATTTGCATTAAATGGCCTGTTTCCATAGTGGTATGCAATCACCCAGTCTGGTCATTCAGGTATCAATCCATTTCATTTTGCTTGCCCTGTATTATATTTGTTAACTTTACTAACTTTTATGTTCCTAACCGACCTTTTACTGTTGCTCATTTGGTACATCTCACTGTGGTATTTCCTGCATAATCCACTGGCAAATTATGCTACCAAAAATTGTTGAGTCTCTTCCAACCTCAACCATTCTGTGATTCTGTGTATTAAAAAAAAATAGGAAGAAAATTCATATATTCTGAATGTATGTAAAATAAAGAAGTAGCATACTGACCAAGAGTAGGCATACTTTACCATCTCTTGGTGCAAGGTCAGGAAACACATAAGTGAGCTGAAGCTGTTGAGTTCTGTAACACAGTCATATTATTAGGAGGCATGCCCCTTAAGGGCAAATGTAAGGTTCCTTTGCGTCTGTTTATTAGAATAATCTCTTATGGGCTACTCTAACATGAGTTTGCAATTCTGTCTTCTCTGAGGACGGTCCCTAAAGCGTAGTATGATTTTACATATAAATGAAGCAGAGTGATTGATTTAATATTTACGTGTCTGTGTGGCATTCAGGAAAATCACAAATTGATCATAGATACTACAAACATTACAATATTGTTTGGGAACACAGTTCAGGACCTAGGGGATAATGCACCCATTAAAAAATTCCTTTCCCATCGATTTAAGGACAGAAATATGGGTTTAGCTGCATCATCACTTTATTGTAGTATACATGGGAGACTTCTCCTTGTAGAGTAATGGGAGCTGGTTGTAATGGAAGCCTTCATTGTATAGACACTTCCAAACTCTCTGTTATGGGAAGACTTTGAGCACATGTAACTAATGTACTTCACCATTTAACAGAACACTAACCAAGGTGTCATGCTGCCTTCAGTGATTATTCTGTTTCAATCTGCCTTCTCCACAGGATATACAAAGCATTAGTCATTCTAGCAAACTTGTTCACCAAATTAGATGTAGCTGTGTTTAGCTTTTATATAATAAAATATACTTTAAAAATATTGCAGAATGCATTTAACCATGGGTCATTGTCTATAATGAGTCACTGATTATATTTTATGCATGGTTTTCTAGTAATCTCATAATCTAGTGTAATGGTAAGTAAGCCTTGTATAAAGTTTATACAAAATCTGTTCTCTCTCCAAGACTCTTCTACATTAAAGGACTTCCTATGTGTCTTGTTCCATCTTGATCTAGAAATGGGATTATGGAAATAGCACTGGAAAAAGAATTTCTTCTGGTATTTCTCTGCTAAGGACCAGCCTAGATTTCTGGTTCACAGAGTATTTATTTGAACCAGTTGTCCTACTGCAAATTATATATATTCTTTTCTATACAGAGGAAATTCAGAAAGACTGCATTTGCCAGAAAAGAATGTTTCATATTCCCCCAACTGAACTGGGAGTACACAGATTGTGGGGAGAAAATAAACCTCTTTTGTTTCCAATGCTATGTCCATAAATAGACCAACTTTTTTTTTACCAACGAATATGAATATGATCAGTCTAGAGGAAAATTAAACATTTCAACTCTTTTGGAATAGATCTTGCTGCAAAACTAAGACAAGCAAAATTGACATGAGTGTGTCAGATGACAGTATTAAGGCTGTTTCAAATGAAACACCCTTGAACTGCCAGTATTTTCCGTATTATCTGAGATAATACCAGTTTTCTGGTGAGCAATCCCAATCCTGAAATAGAATGAGTCCTAGGAATACCACAGGGAAAAACTGATATTTTATACTTTTTGGGATTACATTTTCTTCTTCATAAAAAAGGAAATTTGTACATTATGTGTCTTACCTTACATCCTTCCTGCTAATGACTACCTTGCAACATTTGTTTTCCCATTACCAAAAGCTATAAAGCAAAACCTCTACAAGTTTCATTGTAGGGCAAAATACATATTTAGATTTTATATATGGTTTATATATCCTGATTTTTTTAAGAAAAGACTAAGATTTAGTTTCTTTAAATTTTTCAGATTCAGTGAATTCAAAACTCTTTGTAAGTATATTTTGTAGACAGCTAACCAACCTGAAAGACTCATTTGACTAGACTAATTTATAATATATCTGGTGGATTAAGAAAAACATGGAAAGAGTAAGACTGAATATGAAAATTACACTTTTGGCAAGGCCTAAAATGTGAAAAAGCTATGAAGCAAAACTATTTATATAAGAAAGACAAGCAACCAAAATTAGATGGTTTTGAAATTCTGAAATTATAAGAACCTGGAAGAAAAATAGAATGTGGGAGAATTTTTATAGGCAAATTGTTCAATCCATAAAATGAGGAAGTTAGGAGAGTTTTTAAACAAAAAAAAAGTCTTTTCTATCAATATTTTTCCAATAAGGTTGATATTTGAACTTATTTCTCAAATTTCAGTTTTCTTCTTAAAAGTAAGCGCATTCCCTCATAGCAGCATAGTCCACTCCATTTCTTCCATGCAAAGTCAGCTGTCTTGGAAGTGTACATGGTGCATTATCTAGCCTATTCTTGGAAGCCATACAAAAAGGGAAACCCTGCTTCCTCCCTAAGCAATCCATTCCTGAGATTAACTGCCCTCATATCTTGAATATTCCAAATATGTCATTTTAATCTTATTTGGTGGACTTTTAAATTCATTTCCCCTGTCCTGATAGAGGATATGAAACATTGCTTATTCTTATTTGGAACAAGTTTTTTTTTTTTTTCATGGAAGATCACTCTTTTGTAGATTATATGAACACATGCTTCATTGCTTCATTTTTTTTCCTGAGCTCATAGGTTTTTTGAGGGGAGAATAAATACTCCTTTTATTCTGCTTTCTCCCTCTTTTTATTTCTAAGAACTGTGACTTCTGTTATTTTACAACTATCCTTACCAAGTAGCCTTTCATTCATGAACTACTGACAGGTTATTTGAACATAGGCTATGGTGCTACCTAAAACTTTCCCAAAAGATAATTTGGTATTTAAAGTCCTCCATGAAAAATAAGTCTATTACCCTGAGTAATCTTCCAGGTTGAGATCTCAGAGACAGACTTCAGCATCAGAATACTCCCTCCAGTCCTTTTGTCATAGTGGAAAAATTTCAACAGATGCCACTGTGATGCCATTCAGAGGGACCTGGACAGGCTAGAGAGTTGGGCAGAGAGGTTGAATCCATGAGATTCAACGAGGACAAGTGCAGAGTCCTGTACCTGGGGAGGAATAACCCCAGACATCAGTATAAAATAGGGGTCGACCTGCTGGAAAGCAGCTCCACAGAGAGGGACCTGGGAGTCCTGGTTGACACCAAGTTAACCATGAGT
>JAUBOD010000386.1:3664626-3681660 GCA_032353885.1 Nothura maculosa
CTTCTTTACTGTGAGGGTGGCAGAGCCCTGGCACAGGCTGCCCAGGGAGGTTGTGGAGTCTCCTTCTCTGGAGGTCTTCAAACCCCACCTGGATGCCGCCCTGTGCCACATGCTCTGAATACCCCTGCTGGGCCAGGAGATTGGACTAGATGATCTCTAGAGGTCCCTTCCAACCTTAACCATTCTGTGATTTTGTGATTCTGTCATTCTGTGATTTTGTCATTCTGTCATCCTTTCTATTTTCGTCTTCAGAGCATATATGCATGACCATGACACTGCTAGACTTTTAAAAAAAAAACAAAACAGTACCAAAGAGGACTAGCAGTTTCCAGGATCTTGATCATCCTAATAGAAATGAATGTAACTACCATATTGATGTTTGCTACATTTGGGATGATAGCGACATCAATGAAAATAAAACAGGTATCTGTCACAAACTCTGTTGCTTTACCACCATCCATCTGCTAACTGCTTTTAAGTGATTCCCTTACATAATAAAGGCTGTTACTTTGATGTAATTTATACATTAATGGTTTTACATCTTCACAAGTGCCCCATTTGGTGGAAGCCATACTCCCACGTCATTTAAATTGTTTTCTGTCTCATGTGTATCAGTTGGATGTATTCCTTTCCACCACTGCTGAACTGTATTTAGACATCAGAATGGTGTTTGTCCCAGGGCAGCTTACTGTACAATTCAATTTCTTATACTGACAAGGCCCAAATCAGATAAATATTTAAGCGAGAATAGTTTAGCAAGGCTTCTTCCTTCATCATAATCATTTAGAACCAAGAGCTCTACTTTTCTTCCCTCCTCCTTAGCTCACTAAATACACACATTTCAGAGCACTGATGAATAGGTATTAGATCTCTTTATTCTCATTAACAAGACCATCCTAATATCTGCTATCTGTAAGCAGGTTCATGTCCCTGCTGGTTTCTATGGTTGGACAAGAAAGCAACCCTCCTAGCAATTTAGAGATTGCAACCTGCTCTGTTTTAAGGCCCTGTTTACATGAGAGAATCAGATGGTGTTCATTAAAGTCTAGCAGGATTATGTCCACCTAAAGGTCTACCAGGAGAGACCTAAAAGGCAGATTTTTATTTAAAGAATTGATCAATTCAAAATATTTTTATTGTAAATTTTCTTCACACAGACCCTTTGTCCTTTAAAAAATAGTGTATGAGACAAATTGAACATCTCCATTCCCACAATGAAGGCATTTCGTTTTTAAAAATAAGATCATTTGTAAGAGAATCATGTTCAGTCATTTATAAATAGTCACCTCTGTAAACCAAGAAATAACCTTGTTTAAAAAACTACTAACGTTGTTGTTCTGTTGTCACCCACTGGTAATTGAAAATGTGTTTCTGTCAGTTCTTCCTAAGACAGAACGTAATTCTTTCTAAGATCGTGATCTTAAATTGGCAAAAAAGTCAATGATAAAGCAGCAAGAAGTTGCTACTTGTTCTTTGCAATGCTGATATTGCTACTGCCCTTTCTTATAATCTAAGGCATTATTCTTACTGGCTTCTAGAAGGCAGCAGTACAATCCTATTTTTTTCCATTATTTTCTTTCTCCTGAAATGGCATCGAATACTGCTTTGTACAGAGATGAGAGTATGTGCATTAAAAATATACTAATATAATAGGATTATGACAAATGGTACCAAGTCTAGTTGGAGGCCTGTAGTCAGTGGTGTCCCCCAGGGATGGGGGCCCAGTGCCATTCAACTTGTTGGTCAATGGCTTGGATGAGGGACAGAGTGCACCCTGAGCAAGTCTGTGGCTGAGACTAAACTGAGTGGAGTGGACGACACTCCAGAGAGCTGTGATGCTTTCAGAGGGACCTAGATAGGTGGGAGAATTGGGCAGAGAGGAACTTCATGAGGTTCAACAAGGATAAATATAGGGCCCTGCAATTGGGGAGGAATAACTCCAGCCATCAGTACAGATTAGGAGTTGACCTGCTGGAGAGCAGCTCCACAGAGAGGGATCTGAGAGTCCTGGTTGAAAACAAATTAACCATGAGTCAGCAGTGTGCCCTTGGGGCCAAGATTGTCAATGCAACCTTGGCCTGCATGAAGAGGAGTGTTGCCAGCAGGTCGAGGGAGGTGATCCTGCTCCTCTACTGAACACTGGTGAGGCTGCACTTGGAGTATCATGTGCAGTTCTGGGCTCCCCAGTACAAGAGGGACATGGAGTTTTTAGAGGGAGTCCAGCGGTGAGCAACAAGAATGATTAAGGGACTGGAGCATCTATCTTATGAGGAAAGAATAATGAGCTGGGCCTGTTTAGCCTGGAGAAGAAAAGACTGAGAGGAGATCCGATCAATATATATAAGTACCTGAGGAGAGAATGTAGGGAGGATGGGGCCAAACTCTTCTTGGTGGTGGTCAGTGATAGGACAAGAGGTAATGGGTACAAGCTGAAACACAGGAAGTTCTACCTCCATGTGAGCAAGAACTTTTTTGCTATGAGGGTGACAGAGTCCTGGAACTGGCTGCCCAGGGAGGTTGTGGATTCTCCTTCTCTAGAGATCTTCCAAACCCACCTGGATGTGACTCAGTGCCACATGCTCTGGATGTCCCTGCAGCAGGGTTGGACTAAATGGTTTCTAGATGTTACTTCCAACCTCAACAATTCTGTGATAATATAATTTAATATGAATGCATGCATATATATGTGTGTGTGTGTGTGTGTGTGTGTGTGTATAAACATATAAGACCAACTACCTTAACTTTTAACTTAACACTACTCATACTAATTCAGAAGGATTTTACTCAAGTATATCAGACCAAGAATAAAGAACAGCCTTGTTATTAACCCAGGCTTTTATAGTAATAAAGAATGCATTCTTCCTCCACATGAGCCATATAGTAATTCTTTTTTTCTTGATTGGTGCTGAGGATTAGAGAATCAGTCGTAAAATACTCCATCTCTCTTGGAAAGTTTAGTATTCAAGAAAAGTGTGACTTCAGCTGACTTGGAGGTTGGTTTGCAATCTATCTGTAGAGACTATCTTGCAGGTAATAAAAGCTTCTCCAAAACACAGTTAGTATGTTTCATGTGAAAAGGCTACCTCCATGTCAAGGGGGTAATGCAATTCACTTACTCTCACCCATTCCACCTATTTCTCTATCTCTGGGAGAGTAAAGAGGATAACTACAATCTGAAGGAAGATTTTTGATGTGGACACATGTATTTTTTGCTCTAGACTAGAAGCATTGGTTCATATCTATTAGTCCACCAAAAGAAAGTAATCAGATGACAATGATTTTCAATCACTAGTGCTTCAGGGTTACATTCAAACAAGTGACCTGAAGGTGAAACATTCCACATTCCATTACTGATCTTCTAAATTATCTTCTCCCACAGATGAGACTTGCCACACATAAAAAAGTGGCTTGTAAGAGAAAGAATGAGACAATTGTTCATAATAGAAGTGGATTTTGTCAGCCCTTTAAGCTTAGGCAGTATGGTTATAGTATGATAATATAACAGAATTATTGATTGTATCAAGTGACTCATAACCAAGTAACCTCACACAACAAACCTCGTTTATGAACAAATTCAATTTATTTCTCGTTATGTGAAGAATTGGCTTAAACAAAAAGAAATAAACAAGTAATATAAAAAAAAAGAAAGAAAAACCCTCCTCATTATGGAACTGTTTAAATGTAAAGCATATCTGACAAAATTCCCTTCCTCAACCCAATATTTATTCCCAAAATTTTCTCTCCTTATCCTCTTTCTCCAATAACTCCACCAATAGCTGGAAGGAATTTTCAGAAAACTCACCTCTGGGGCATGACCATATTTAGAGGGGAAAAAAAAGTGCTATGTCTCATGGAGAATTTCACAGGGGGGAAAAAGTGGAGAATTTCACAGAGGAAAAAAAAGAAAAAAAATGAAATTCCAAAATAAAATGTAATATAACAGATATTTTGGGGACTGGCTTTAGTAAAAGGGGGTAGGAAAATTTACTTAGGCAGTTTCCTTTCCTCACTAGGCAGTTATCTGCCTCGTTGGAGAGGAATACAAACATTACATGTGAGATCTGAGGAAAGACAAATACTTCAAAGGACTTGCATCATTCTTCTTTTTTCCTTTCTTTCTCTTAACTTTCTGCAGGGTGTTCTCCAGGGTGTCCTTCAGGGTGTCCTTTTGACCCTGGCCCCCCTGGCTGGTATATACACATGCATACACTAAAGGTACTACAGTATATGATCAGGACATACTGGTCCTGTTTCAAATAGCAGTTAATAGCATTGTATTTTTCTAAGTTTCAGAGATTTTGAATCTCTGAAGAAGCGAGTGGTGTGACTTTTTCGAAGAATGTTTTTATGCTTGTGTATCATACAAACACAAGCTTTACCTTTAGGGCAGAGCAGGGATCCAGGAGCATGGTGATCACAGGGCAAAGAAGTAAAGAACTGCCAAAAAGAAATTTTCTCTAAAGTTCCTATAACTAGCAAATAGCTCAGTGCAGCAAAGAGTGAATCTGGAAAAGCAGAAGAGTTCTCCTCTAAAAATCTCTGCCAATGAATGATGCAAAAGGATAGAGGCAGAGAAGTAAGTACTACTAATACTTTTGAAAGATCAGTTAAGTGCTTGCCCCTTTGCTCTCACAGTCTCCACTTTTACAGGACCTTGATTAAGAGTTTGCTGAAGCAGCTCCTCTTTGCAAGGATATATGAAAATATTGAATAGGCAAAAAATAACTTGCCTATCCCATATAAGAAAGGATGAGTTCAGGACCTTCCTTAACACTATTGTAATACTTGTAGTGTTCTGAGAAACCAGGTGGGCTATCAGAAGTTCGATTCAGGCTGACTTCAAGGTATAACCACTGGAACTGTGGTTATAAAATTTAGTCGGAGAGAGCAGACTTCTTCACAGTATTAACTAGTCCCTAAATAACTGGTGATTATTCTCTAATACTTATCCAAGATGAGGAAAATCATCCAGCTTTCCACTGATTGCAGAAGGAACTTAGACAGCTAGCTTGTAATAAACAATTTTTAGATAGCTTGTGTTAGGGGAGTGAATTCGACCTGTAGTATTTTTCATATAATCAGTATCCTGCTAAAACTAATTTACAAAATTAAATTTGAAGAGCAGATGAGGAGAATTTTGCCAGTAAGTTTTGAAAATGGATGCATGCTTAGCAGCCAGAGACAAAAAGAACTCTTCCAGACTGATGGTGACCCAAGGGAGAAGGCTTGTTTTCAACTGCAGATAAACTGTGCTCTTGAGGGAAAAAATCAGGCTTTTAAAAATGATATTCCATATGTGACTGAATAGTAGAAATTAAGTCAGGAAAACCACCCTAACATTTGGATTGTGTTATTTGCAATATCATTATTTAAGAGCCAGCATAAGTGTTGTGAGGGAGGGGAAAATATTAAGCGAAGATTTTAAGAGACATCCATGCTGTGGACAGGAGATTCACCCTTCATGTCTGTGCTCTACAGCAGAAAAAGCAAGGGACTAGGAGCCTCAATTAAGACCAACTTCCAAATATTCAGAACAATAGATCTTGGGCAAAATCCCAATAAGAGATTTCTGTCTCTGATCTGTAAGCCAAGCTGAAGTCTGACGTGAACATCCTCGAGCATGTCATTCAAATTCTGTGTTTTTTACTGCATCTTCTACCACTACAAGATATAGCATTGCTGTCTATCAAGAGGAAAGTGAGGATGATGAATGGATAGTAAAGAAAAAGAGGGAAAGAAAAACACTATTTAATGTATTCACTTAGGTGACACAAATACTTAAGTGTCCAGAAGGCAGCAATTTTATACCACTGTTTTAATTGGTCTCCATACCAGGAAATTTTCATTTATCCAGCAATAATTTGTTTATATGTCAAAAGAAGGACATATCTGGGACTGATATTCTGGAGAAAAAAAGTTATGGGGAAAAAGGACCACAAATTCGAAAGCAGACTAAGATTTTGCAAATTAGGGACAAGTTGCTAGCTGTAAAATAGCCCTTTTCTTTGAAACAGCCCTAAACAGTGATGATCTTCATTCTCTGAAGATGTAGCTTCACTCATGGCCACAAACAGGAGGGAAAAGGCAGTGACTTTTATGTACACTCGCATATTGGGGCAGGAGACATTATTTAGTTACTTTGCTCCCAACTCTATATTCTTGTTAGAGCAATGCAGAGACTGACAGAGTTTTTACCAATAACTTTAGAATAGCTCCAGTTTTTCCCTTAGTGCTGCAGAGTCTGATAGTGATCTTGACACTTCTGTACCTGGCTGGAAAGGTTTTGTGGAGGAAGAAGGTGACAAGTTTGACAACTTTCAGACTTCAATCAGTTAGAAGATTAAACTGATTAAACTATGTGCAAATCTACCTATACTGTGGTTGAACTTGGTCCCGTCTGTGTATTAGTGGTGTTCCTGCTTCAAAGCAATTTATTCAAATTCTCTTGAGAAATCTGCTCAAGAATTACCTCAGAAAAAAAAGAGTTGAAAATACAAATACATGAAGCAAAACCTAATTCACTCCATGAAGGATGGTTGATCAGCATTGTCCAGTTTTGGCCACACTATTTCTATCAGAATCAAACAGTAATTTGATGAAATAGGCAGAAAGGATATATATGTTAATGGAGATGTTAAAAATTGTGCCTTGTGATTGACATCTTTAATTTTCAGGTCTGTACATTTTGTGATCTTGTTCATAACTGTTCATAGGAATATTACGAACTTTCACCAAGGTGCAGACACAGGAAGAAGAACCAATGCTTACTTATTTTCAACCAACATACTATGGTTGAATGAATAGGAATCAGCATCCAAAACCATTCTATTTGAACATCAAATCATATGCAAGTGTGACACAAAATGAGCAATAGAAGCACAGCTTCATGTAATCATATATGAGATCCCTTAATTCTGTTTGTGAGGAGAAGCTTGGATCTTCCATAACACAGGGAATCTGAGCAACTGAGGGGAATTTTTCAAGGCCAGCAGTTAAGATGTTACAGAAGATCCTATTTTTGCTAAATTCTTGGCCCACGGAAATAGCAAAATATTTGCCAAGATCAGCAAGTGCCCAGAACTTAACAGCTTCGAAGTTCCTAAGTCCACCCTCCCCTCTTTCTCTGCCATACTCCTTGCTGTGAAAAGAAAAATACTGGAAGGTTTTGAGAGGCTTCCCAGATTGACGTCTGCTGTTCAATAGCCACCTAATGAGCTGCTTAACAACTGTTACCAAAATTAATGAGTCAAGTCACAGTTGTAATTACCATATTGCAGATCATAGTATTGTATTAGATTACCATGGAGTTCTATTTAGGAATATTTACACCATGACGAGTGTTTAAACTATACACCAAAGTTTCAGCAGATTGTACAGCCTCTGAGCCCGTATTTATTAGGTTAGACAGGAACTATAGGAGTATTGTCATATTTTTTTTGGTTCCAGTTTGGGGAGATTGATGAAAACCCAGTCTTCCTATAAAAATATCCAGGGATAGATATACCTATGAATTTGAAAAAAAAATTAATCAAATACGTGAGCATGAGCACAGTGAAGGAATAAGAATATGGTGATAGAAATAGTTGTCTGGAACACTGACATACATTTTCTCAAATCCAAAATTAGTGTATATCAGGGTATGCTAGTGTAACTCAGAATAAACTACTCAAATTGAATTCCTACTTTAAAATAAATGTGGAATCCCAAAAAAACTCTACTCCAACATTATAGGTTATCTGAGCTATTAGAGAGAGTATGATTTTGCTATTTAGCACTTTGGTCTCCTTGGTGTAGAAAGAGGTAAGAAACAGAGTTCTGCATAAGACCTTCCAATGTATTATCTTGAGAAGACTGTAATTTTATCTTCCTGCTATTCCCCTGTCCCTGGTAATGAACAAATCTTCTATTCATGAAATCAGATGATGTGGAAAGAGCCAGAGTTTATCTGCATTTAATTTCATCTCCTTTGTGTTAATCATCAATAATGGTTTAGTTGGCAAGGATATCTGCATAAAATATACACATATACATGTATGTACATTATATATATATACATACTCACACACACATGCTTATATATACACATATCCATATATATAAAAGGTCACCCGAGCAAGTACACTGAAGTCAGTTGCTTGTGGGCTGCTGCTCTTCCCCAGTGGTCTGTCCCCAAGATGGATGTCACAACGCACCTGGTAGGCACTGTCCAGTGTCTGTTCTCTGGCCACCTACTCCCACTTGCCATCCTGCAGCTCCTAGCACCTCCCCATACTTGTAAAAGAGGGTCAATAGGGTTTCCTCACTGCTGACAGAGAGCACAGAAACTGCCAAAATGAGGAGATGCATACATTAGGCCACTGATATGAGATATTAAAAGAGATGCACAGCAAATGAGCTTTTGGAATATTTATCTTTGACTCTTGCAATGGCAATTTCAAAACTGTTTGTCTTATTTCACCTCTTTCCTTTTCCAAAAAGCGCCTGTTAGCACAGAGAAATGAGGCAAGACAATAACATCCACCCAGACAGGATATATTGAGCCAATTCAAGGGTAGGTGGACAGCAGCTGGGTTCCTGCCTGTAAAATAGCATAGTTGTTGTCTCTGTGCAGTGAGTCATCAAACCTTTTTTATTTACACCTTCATGTGTGTGCTGGAAAACACTGATTTTTAAGACAGGAAGTGGGGTATGGGCATGTTAAAAAGAGAAGCACAAACACATGTATGAACGGAATGCCTGTCTTCAGTTCATCCAGAAAAATTTAAGCCACGCAGGCCCGAAACCGATTGACCTTTTATTGCTTTTGAATTGAGGACAGATCTCCCCCTTAAAGGCTCAATTATACTGCAGGGCTTGTTTGTTTTTTATGAGTTCAGAAGATGCCATGGTAACTTGGGCAATGAATCCCAGCCTAGGCTGCTTCAAGTGCTGAATTTCCAGCTCTGAACTGTAGTTTGTAATTTTAATCAATCTGGTGTCTGCAAAATTACTCCATTATATTTACTCTTGAGGAATATTTATGACAGAGAAGTTATAGGGACTTATATTTGACAGCATGGTTCAAATTATGCCTGGTTTTGCCCACTGGATACAATGGAGGTTTTCTGGGAAGAATTTGATTCCTTGCCTTTTTGGAGAGCTTGATAGATTAATAATATCTGAAGTTCAGCTATAAAGAGCTGCTCTTCTGTCAAATTCACTTCTATCAAGCATTCTTGAGCAGGATATCATTTCTTATTTTTCTAGGAGAAATTTAATCATTTGGACAACAAGACAGAGACTTCTATTCATTTTCACTATATCTGCAGAATTGCTTGTTTTAGTTGCCTAGTGTTTTGATAATCTACTGACCTCTTCAGGAAAGAGAAGCCTTATTGCTAAAGATCATTTGCAGTGCAGTTATTCAGTTCTGAAACAAATCTTTAATATTAGGCAGTGCTAGACTGAAGTGATTGTGTGCATGGTTGGTTTAGTGTTTATAACTATTTATGTATTTCTAAAATATAAAAAAGTATAAGTAAACATTATATATTCAAGCCTGCATCTTAAACCATGACTCTCCAGGTAATATTTTTTTATTGAGGAGTTTTCAACATACCTGTTTACAACCAGAACTTTAGATAGCTGTCTGGAAGAAAACAGATTTATTTTTAAGTATGATTTGGCATGATTTAGATCCCTATGAAGTGATCAATGGGTGTGTGGACAGACAGACAGAAGAAATAAAGGAAAGAAGGAGAGAAGAAGGAAAAGAAGAAAGGAAATATTCACACAAGCAGAAGTACATGTAAACTAATATGTTATATCTTTGCTCCCCTGACATCCCTATACAGAAGAATGGGTCTTTATCATTTCTGTATTATGATCTGGATCTATTGATTAAAGTAGAGAAATATCCTGTGTTTTCTTCTGTGAAAGCAACCATATGATGAGATTTAAGACTTAGGAGTGATAAGACGTCCTAAAATGAATTATCTACGTGAATTCCACCAGGGTAACTTTCTGTCTTTCTCTGGTTTAGAAAAGGTTAAAAAATTCACTCCTTTCTTATTTAGGAAGAAAAGTTTAGCAATTACCTGACCAGTCATTCTGTGTCACTGAGTACAAGCAAATCTGGCATGTGAATCCTTATCCTTAATTTTATTTTTAGGCACCTAATTTGTTTTCCCATTTGATGATATCTTCAGCTGAAATCGTAGGCTGCTGATCTCTTGTTTTTTTCTCCTGCAGAGAATGTAATTGGACACTCTTAACTTGGCACAACTGTTCTAAATGACACAGAAAGTAAACCAAGGCTGCTAGATTAGAAAGAAGTCTCTCAATAGATTTGTGATTAACTTGCAACTATAATAAGAAATTACGTGAAAATAGAAATGAGTAGGAAAGGTTAACCAGCTAAGACAGGAAATTATTTCAACAGCAGGAGGAAAAAAATAGAGACAAAGATAGTCTCTTTATAGATACACTTCTGACATCAACTTGTTCTCAAGAGCAATAAATTAGAACTAAGAAGCTGATAGAGCTAAAGGATATAGTTCAGATTAGACACCAGGATTTAAGTCCTACTTCTCATCATTAGTCTTCTGAATAACTGAACAAACACAATGCCTCAGTTTCCCTTCCCTCCTCTTTGTTTAGCCTATAAATTCACTAAGAGCTTGCACAATGCATGATACTAGGTTCTTCAGGCTAGGAACTACAGATATAACTAACTAAACCAACAATTCAAATTTTCCATCCCCACACATCTCAGTCATTTGTTAACTTTGCCAATGATTACACAAAAGAGCAAAATAGTCCAAAGATGAAGTTTGTGTCTAGTGGTTATAAACCCAAGATTATATGTGATCTTAAACTGAAAGAAGAATTTATGCCTAAAAATACTTCAGAGTAAATCAGTGCTTCATCAGGGAACTCCTATGTGAAAAAGGAAGAGAGATGAGAAGTGAAACAAATATTTTTTGAACTGCAAAATTAATAAATCAAAACAATAAAAGACAAAATTATACTTTCTACTGATAAGGACAGAAAGAGGTTCTCAGTCAATTTTATCAAAAAATACAAAAAAAATCTTCAGCTCTCGTTTTCTGTCAAATTTGTTTGAAAGTAGCCATTATATTCAAAAGTTATTAGTTATTATTAGTAAAAGTTATTCTTGCAAGATAATGCACTCAGACAATGTGCTTGTATAAGACTTGTTTTCTTGTGAAATCTTTATTTTCTTTAAAAAATCAATTCATTATTTTTATTAAGTTAGCTTGCACAGTTTGTAGCAGTCATTCCCAGATGAAGCAGTCAGCATAGTATGCAGCCAGTTCCTGCTTCAATTCATTTTAAGACTTTGGACATTCCTCTTTTATAGAAAGGCAGCAGATCAAAATTATACCTACTGTAGCTATGCTAATGGGAAAGGAATTGCTCTAGAGATGTGTTTGTCTTACAAACCATATCTTGTGCTTGTCTCACTTTGGGCCAGTTGTCGTCTTTGTTCTGAGTAGGGTTGATTTCATAAAGATTCTCTGAATGTTCCTTTTTATTAGTACTTTTTTTTTTCTGGTAGTGTTCTTTCATGGTATCTTTGGCAACCCTGTATTCTCTTTGCCTTGGCTGAATATAACCACAGTCAATAACATGAATCTAAAATAAATAGTCAGTGCTCCACAGTAAGTATTAAATTTACTTGTTTGATTTCACTCAGCTACATTGTCAGATAGCTACTCCTTACCCTGTATTGTCCCTGTGAACTCAAAGAGGTTGCAAAGCGATAACAAAGCAGTATTAGGCCTGTATTGTTTTACTGGTTTATGTTAATGAGCACAATCATGTTGGGCTGAAGCCTGTAGGTGTGCTGCTATTGCATCCAATTCTCTAAGGTTAAAAATAAATAAGTACCTAGAACAAGAATGGTCTATCTTATGTGTTCTAAAAAGTAAAGCAAAAGTAATCCTCAAGTATATAGATACTCTCTGGGAAAAATAGGTCTGCAATACCAGTAAGGCTTTTTTTTTTTTTTTTTTGCAAATTTTATACACCTCAGCTTTTACCTCATGTCACAGATCAATAGGAATATCTGCTTGTTTAAGGAAAATGAGCTTCTATTTTTTCCATTAGAGAAGATTGACACCAGCTTTTCCTCCAGCCTTGCCGTGAAGAAGTACTATAACATAGAGGTTGGGTCAGGACCTTAACAAACTAATGCTCTATGATCATAATTTCTCTAGAGTGGAGAGTTTTTTGCACAGATGTCATTGCAGCCCACCATTTCTCCTGGTCCATGCATGAGGTCATTTTGTGAAAAATCTGAAATTCTTTGCTAAACAAAAACCCACTCTTCTAACACTCAGGTCTATTGTTAGAGCAGGTATCTTTGAGGCTGGGCTCAAGTCAAGTGGACAAGAAGTCCTGTGTGGAAAAGGTGTGAAGACTAAACTCCTCAACTCTGGACAGATATTGTGGTCATTCTCATGTCAATATAACTCTCATTCTACTGAACTAAAGAACTGGCAATCTAACCTGAGAAATTTGATCTATGGGTCAACCTGAGAGTTATTGTTGAGCAGTAACTCAAAACCAAGTGGTCACTTACTGATGTTACTCAATTGCTCATTCTCTTTAACACACAGGAAAATAAGCTCTCTAAACATTCTTTTTTCTTTTTTTTTTTTTCAACTCTTGGTGACTTGTTTCTTTAGTCATCTCAATTTTTCTCTTCTTTTTCTTGTTTTGGTATTCTTGGCCTTAAGAGCAATTCCTAACATAGGGCTTTCCAATTTCTGTTCTATTCTAATCACTCCAATTGCGTTCATCTCAGCAGATGAGACAGTGATGTTAAATAAAGCAGAATCAAAGAAGGTGCTATGAACAGCTTTCTCTTCTGAACAAGTGATGCCGTATCTCTGTATCATTGTATAAGTCTGTCTGCACAGTGAGGCAGAGCTTGCTTTATAAGTTAAACAATAGAAATTTCTGCCAGTGCAGCCATAAACATGCAGAAATGTGTGAAGAAAACCAAATACTTTCTGGAGAATGTGTACCATTTAAGCCATATGAATGTATCTTGAAGATTGCTTTTGATTTCAGGATGTCTTTTCAACTAACTTATTGTAATAGTCTACAGTCTCAAAAACTGTCCAGAAAACACTTTCCATAAGTAGACAAAGTATGCAAGAGAGGTAGCACAAGTAGAGAGAAACTCACATAAGGCCACATAAATTAAAGCAACAGAAAAGCATACCACCTCTGTCAGCATACATAAGAATGAAGGGTGTCCCCTTAGGAAAAGTATCCTTCCATGGAAGTTTGAAGCTTTAGACAGGCCCCAATATGACATACCCTAGATGACTGGAGGGCTAGGAAAAAACAGTTAAACATAAGAATTTTAAGAATGTATGAAATGAACATTGTGTAAAAATAAAAGTAGATGGAAAGTCCAGACTTTGCTATTACAAGCTGAACCGCTCCCATCGGACAGAATAGCATTAACACATCCATGCAGGGGAGAATATAATCCTTTGAAGCATCTCAAAGCTTCCAGAGTTTTTTTGCAGTCCCTCAGTCATCTTCCTGCCATTAACAAGCATCCCTTGCCAGTAGACTTCTCAAATGTTGCTCCTCAGAGACACTTGCCTGACTGTTGGCTAGACCATCTCTGTACTGCTAATGAGCAGACTTCCTTCCACAGACAGTGCAGTACTCTCATCTGCTCCTATTTCCTACCATCCGTCCATTCAATCATATCCTGCTTTGAACTTTTGCCCTCTTTAGCTCTCTATGCACGCTTACAATCCTTAGACATAAAAATACATAGATATGCTTACGTTTATCTACCACAGCCAGAGCAGCCCCAGGGATAGTGATTTAATGGCTCCTGTTCTGAGGATAAAGTTGTTTATAAATATGGATAAAACTGGGCATATCGGTGGGAGGCAACTAGCCATTATCCCCAGGTGTCTCTCTAGGAGATCTAATTCATTTAGTAAAGCATCCCCTTAAATCATACACACACACACACACACACACACACACACACACACGTACACACACACACACAACTGCTATTTAGATCGCCTCAAACCAGATTTTTCCCACTAATATGAACAAAAAAAGTTGTTATAATGGCATGAGAATGATAGATCCTGATTCACTTGGTTTGTGCTGCCACATCCTCCCATATGAATATGAACTAACACAAAGAGGAGACCAATTTTTTTCCCAAGCCTTATCTTTCTAGAACGGGAGGTCTCCACCTTCAGAGAAGGTTGCCCTTCATTCAGGTTTCAGAGATTTGTTGCAGGACCTGATGGAATGAGACACCCTGGAGGTCCCACCAGATAGGCCGCCAAGTCCAGTGTGAAAAACAAAAAAAAACCCAAAAGAGCAGTTTCTCACATTGATTTTTTTTCTCTCTCTGAAACTGCAGTAATATCTTCTGCTGATACTGCAGCATTCCTCTAGGCTGTATATTAGAACTAGGATTGCTTCTTTGCTTTTAATCCATGAGACAGCAGGCAAAGTTCACACTGCCAACTCCGCAGGGTTCTAGTTAAGCTATAGGCAGCACAAATGTAGTGCAGAATGCACACCTTAGCCTGCATCTCACCCTGAAGTAGGCTGCTTTAGTGGTGTGCAAAAGGGCTTTGCATCCTAGTGTACGATTTCATTCATCATTGTGTGATCAGATTAAAACAACACTGTGAAAACTGTATTTTCAAATATAACCAATGGTTAAGAGAGAAGTGATGGCATAACCTTTCAAATGATATAAATATCTGATCAAGCACCAGAGATTTGGTAAGCAGATCTACAAATAATTAACTTTAAATTATGGAGCCAGTGCAGATTTCAGAGAATAACCATAAGGCAAGAGGCAAGTGAATACTGCTTGAAGAAAGCTGGCTATTGATTTTTAGGTAAACTAGTCAGAGCAAGGCCAGCACGTGCTACTTTCTGTAGCTATAGGGAAACTGAAAAACAGCAGGACCAGTACTCTTTCTTTGTCCTTTCTGGAAATGCTCTTCCTCCGAGCTTCTGAATCACTAGCTTTATTTCTGTTTATACTATAGTAATTCCCAAGGCAAAGCAAGGCAGTTTGCAGGCACTGGAAGTCAAGTCCCAATCATCTCAGCTTTTTATTTGAATTTATAAAGGGCAATGTTAGAATGTTCCTGGAGATAAAGAGGAAAGTTGATGAGAAGTCACATTATTTTCCTTTGCAAAGGGCAGCAGGAATAGACACAAAGAGGCAAGCCCAGTAAGATTTCTCTAGTCAAAAGAGGATGCTAACGGTTTACGAGTCAAAGGAGGTGGGAAGAAACACGTGCTTTATGCAAAGGATGGGTGCATGGGCAAGTCAATGCTGAAGAAGGCATTCATTTCTGGTAGGAAGATCTGTAAGGGTCAAAGATCGATGAAGAGAGAAAGAGCATGAAAAAGGGCTCATAAGGAAAATTGAATGAGTATAAAATTGCAATAGTGTGGGAATGACTCAACAGTAGCATCTGGGAAAAACTGACCCCCTCAGAAGTACTCTCTATAGTAGAGACACAAACTGCAAAATATTTTTGTTTCAGCTTTGGATGTGTTCTTGTTCCAGTGATAAAAGATTGCTCACTCCACTATCTCATCTGGTTTGTGGTGTGAAAAAGATGGAAACCTCACATGAGTATTCAGGTTTTTCCACACTAATAAAAACCAATTTAAGACTTGGAAAAAATAGATAGAAAGATTGAGGAATTCTTTGTTTTTTCCTATCAATTGCCCTAGTATCTAAATTATCTTCTAGGTCAGTGCCCAAAATGTTTATGTGGTACTGTCAAAATGTAGAACTCTTCTTAGCCTACAAATGAAAATTGGTGTCAAAATAACGAGAACAGTCCCTTAAAGACTTACTGTACTCCAAGGACTTGATCAGTTGTGGCAATTTGTTCCATTAGGACAAGGCTCTGAATTGCTACAATATGCTGATAAGTCTCTAAGATTTTAATATGTTGTTACATCAGTGTAAAGCCAACACAAGGCAAAGAGTTAGTTTTAGCTGGCATAAAAAATGCTTCTACATTTAAAATATTTCTTGCAACTTGTCACTATCTATTTTGGGATATATTTACATTGAGAGATTAACCTGTTCTCAATTTTCAGAAAAGGTCTTAAAAAGGATTGTAGCTAAATGCAAGCTTTTTAACTGACTTCAATCCTGAATGTAATGCTAGAGACTGGGCTCTCCTTTGGCAACTAGGCCAGAACTCAAGTGCTGGCTTTCCACAGCATTCCCTGTGGACTCAAATCCTGAACTAGAGAGGGGTTTCTACTAATCATACACTTACTTACAGGAAGACAGCTCTAAAAAACAAACTTTCATGCACTAACAGCTCTACCTGTCCCTCTGCCTACTTTGCCCAATCCTATAAATAATATAAACCGCTAGAAGTTTTCTAGGGCTCTAGTGTTTTTTTTTGATCAGTCTTTCTCCCCCAAGCTTGTCACAGCAAATGAGCCACAGTTCAAAGTACTGATCCCACTTGACACTGTCGGAACTCCAGGCCAACACAGGCAGCAAGAGAAAGTTCTGCCAAATGGCATATCTCATAGCACCTTAGTCCATATTCTATAATTATGCTGTCAACTCTTTTTTTTTTAATAAAGGATTATTATTTTAACCTGTTTTTAAAAGACCATTAGAAAGGCTAATTTTTAATTTATTTTTGAGATTGAACAGAAAGAAAAAATGTGTTTATCACATGCCAATTTGAGAAGCCCAATAAGATGTAATGTTTGCATATCATAGAATCATAGAATCCTAGAATGCATAAGGTTGGAAGGGACCTTAGAGGTCATCTAGTCCAACCCCTCTGCACACACAGGGTCACCTAGAGCACATGGCACAGGGCTGCATCCAGGTGGGTTTTAAAGATCTCTAAAGAAGGAGACTCCACAACCTCTCTGGGCAGCCTGTGCCAGGGCTCTGTCACCCTCACAGTGAGGAAATGCTTCCTTAAGTTCCTGTGGAACTTCTGATGCTTCAGTTTGAAGCCATTT
>JAUBOD010000386.1:3681760-3737036 GCA_032353885.1 Nothura maculosa
CACAGTGATCAGGTCCCCCCTCAGCCTTCTCTTCTCCAGGGTGAACAGGCCCAGCTCTCTCAGCCTCTGCTCATAGGCCAGATGTTCTAGGCCCCTGATCATCCTGGTGGCCCTACGCTGGACTCTCTCCAGCAGCTCCATATCCCTCTTGTACTTGCGAGCCCAGAACTGGACGCAGTACTCCAGATGTGGCCTCACCAGGGCTGAGTAGAGGGGGACAATCACCTCTCTTGACCTGCTGGAGACACTTTTCTTAATGCATGCCAGGATCCCATTGGCCTTCTTGGCCACCAGGGCACACTGCTGCCTCATGGTCAACTTGTTGTCCACCATGACACCCAGGTCCCTCTCTGTGGGGCTGCTCTCCAGCAGGTCAACTCCTAATCTGCACTGGTGTCCAGGGTTACTCCTCCCCAAGTGCAGGACCCTGCACTTGTCCTTGTTGAACTTCGGGAGAGTTCTCACCGCCCAGTCGTCCAGTCTGTCCAGGTCCCTCAAATATGAATTTATAAAGCTTCATTCCCTACCAAGGCAGTGCTTGAGCTCAATTACTCAAACTCATGCCCACATAGACTAGCTATACTTGATTCTCTAAGTAACTTTGCATGCTAGAAAGGGAAGCAGCACTTGCTGCACAGGTTTGTGTAGGAAAAAAATCTCTGAAAGGTTTATGTTATGAATTGATGCTTAGGGTTATGTTAAGAATTGATGCTTTTGATGTCTCAAAGCTGTGTCTGAAAGCTCATATCTAAATAATTCAAATATTGTGAGTTCACCACGCCTGTATTTGGGTAAAGGCACCTACCTCACAGGTATCTTGTTAAACAAAAAACATATATTTCCCAGTTGAACTTCCTAGTCATATATAAGTAACTTCTGAGAATTAGAACCGAGGTACCAGTTCAAAATATCTATTAATTAAGCTTAGATAAAATGCCGTTTAGAAAGAAAAAAAATTATGATGAGAACAGTCTTTCACTGCAAAGCTGTGATGCAATACAGAAGCACAGCTGAAGTAAACATGGCAGGAAACACAGGAACATCTGCCTCAGTAAACAGAGGTGGGAACGTAGTGTCAATACCAAATAAGCAAATGATATTCACCAAGTGCTCTACAATTTCTTCAGAAACAATTCTCCAGATAAAATATTCCATTCTAAAAATAAGTATATAAATATTAGGGAGGCAGAAATAGGTCTGTATCAAACCCCTGACTCTTGCAGAGAAGGGCTTGCAACTGAATTCATCTCCATATAACTGATATAGCTGATTCTATTATTATTTGTATCTCATTAATATTTAGAAGCCTGATTATGGCTTTATTTTACTGGTCATCAAAAACGACCATCTGATTTTCTTGAAGGATGTAACATCTGGAGGTGATTTGAATATGCAAGCCTCTTTATTCCACAGAAAGAACAGCCAAAATGTAGTATATAATAGGCAACAGAGAAAATTACTTGTCCAACGTATTTAATTTTCCCTTATACTCTGCTTGAAAGTAATTAGCTGAAGCATTGTTTCACAGAATCACAAAATGATTAAAGTTGGATAGGACTTTTCGAGATCATCTTGTGACAGATGTGCTCCTATCCCAGCTCAACCTGGCCTTTCACATGTAGCCCTATTCAGGTGTTAAGCACCAGTGATATTATCTGACTCGGTAGTTGGCTCCCTGTTTTCTTCCTGGACTCAGACCTCAACCAATAATAAGTCCTGATGGCTGTATCTTGATGGGGAGATAAAGTTGATGGTACACACACCAGCCAAAAGTCTTCTGAAATGAAAGAACGGCTATGATTCTATGATCCCATAAATACATTGACAGCCCAAGAGCCCCTTGAGCATTCCTGGCATGGCAGTGGGCTGCATGTCAGGATCTCCCCTTGAGCAGGGACGCCTCTCAAGGATACTCCTTGAGGTTAAGAGATCCCTTTCCACAACAGATTTGTGGTAAGTGAATATAGCACGCTCTCTTTCTGAACTTGTAAACTTTACTTTGTAACTGTGCACAAAATCACTTAGTCATAAACCGTTGACTAGGTCTGGGACTAGGATTGGATCTAGCCACACCCAGACTCCTCTCAGAAGGAGCTTGGAAAGAAGGGGGCCCAGTCTGAACCTCGTGACCCAACGGGAGGGTGTCCTTGATAACTGTGTAGTATCTTAAATCTCCATGCAGTTAATAATTAGCAACTTTACCATAGAATCTCATGGAATCATTGTCCATATCAATAAACCCTATTATTATTTCTTTCGTATGAGTGAAGTGCATTGTGTCACTCACCATCCCCCCCACCACTCTTTCCGTGATACATCTAGTCCTGCCCCTGTGCACAAGCACGTCCTTTGAAAACTAGTGCCACACAAGGCTATGCAGTTTCTCACTCATATAACCCTAACCCTTGTCCTAGTCCTCACAGAATCACAGAATCACAGAATCTACAAGGTTGGAAGGGACCTCTAGAGATCATCTAGTCCAACCTTCCCGCTCTGGCGGGCACACCTAGAGCATGTGGCACAGGGCGGCATCCAGGCGGGTCCTAATCTCCATTTCTGAGATTTTTTTATTGCCCTAAAAACAATCTTGATTCAGTTTTCAAATTCTTTTCTACTGCCCTTTGTAGCACCACATCTGTTGGCCTTATTGGATTTCTCCTTCTTCTAAACGTAACACTTAGGCCTACTCTTGAGACATGGATCTTAAGTTAGTGCAGGTTAATGTATAATAAGACTGGATTCTGTTCATGACTTGCTGAAGTTTGCTAGATTTCTGCTGAAATTTGCTAATGGGAGAGGGGACACCAGTGCAATACACTGATTATTTACATTTCTAAGAGAAGTGAGAGTCAAATCAAGACTGTAAAATAGACCAAGAAATTGGTTATGGATTCTTTACAATAAGTTCAGCTTTGATGTCATATAACCCTCCTGCATCCATTTCAAGATTGCACAATCTCACTTCCTATATCTTCACAAACTGTGCCCTACTGCGCAACACGGTGATTTTTAGCACTTCTCACATTTCTAGATGAACTCCTTCTTCAATACAAGATGATGAAGTGAAATGAAATTATGAAAGGCAGAAAACATAGAGTCCAAAGTGTGACCTAGGAATCTTAATTTTCTTCAATCATTGCTGTAACAGAATGCAAGTCTGCAGCAGCAGGGGTGAAATTATAGTACAAATTACCATGCTATGCCAGATAAATTATTCTCTGCAGCATGGTTATTAAGTGATAGATAAATAACTAACACTGTAGGATTGATTGACAAAATATAAGTGACCTGGAGCTAAGCAGGGCACCATGGAATAACATTTCAGAGCCGCTAGCATTTTAACACTGAAATGAGATTTACCAGAGCAGAAAAGCCTTAAAATACTGTATCACTAAGCCAACCATAAGCTAAACAGGTACTAAAATCTTTTTAGCTGAGTCTCATGACTTGCCTCACATTAAACTTTTCTTCAACAAATGTGATACTGAGTCCCAGTGCATATTATATGTCTTTACAGGACACAAAACTGAGCTTTAGACTCCTGCTAAGTGAAGGTGATAGGACTTTCCTTTTCAAATGAATGTTATTAAATGCCCATCTTCTTTAACAGCTTCAAAGAGAATGTGGGCAATGGGCCCGAGGTTATTCAGTGACATAGTGTCCTCAAGATTTAGAAGCAAAGCTAATAAGGAGAGAAATGCTTCAGACTACTGCCAATATGAATCCAAGAAATCACTTGAGTATATGAATTATCTGGAGAGTTCCATTATTTTAGCAGCTAGGACTTTCCCCTATTAAAACATTCATGTGTAAAAGGCTTTTGTCCTACTATTTGTGACTTCTATAAGAAGTTGTGATATGATTATGCAAAGGATGATGTTTGATGATGAATAAAGCAGTTTTGCTCAGGTCATCTCTGGGAAGGGAGAAAATTCTTACACAGGGGAACATGAGGACACTAGCCTCAGAAGAGGTTTTTAGAGAAAGCAAACTGGGGAACTGTGAAGGTAAGAATGCAAAAAATGCTGACTATGAATAAGACTCCACACATACCTTTTTCCAAGGGGAAAGTCATAATGGGAAGAATCACAGGTTAAAAGCAGGAAAAAGCACACAGGTTCTTATCCTATATTTTCTGTTTGTTGTCTGATCTGAAAAGTTAATCCTCAAACTTTTTCTTAGGCTTTTCAGCTGGTAAGTACTGCAGAGGAAGAAAACTCTTTATCCAAGCCCCTACAAAGCCAGGGACTGGACAAATGAATTACTGTGGTGACACAGAGAAGCAACACAGCATTCAGGCTGATGGCAGCTGAACACAGGTGTCAACTCTCATAAAGGTAGGCTGCACAAAAGCTAGCCAAAGAGTCACTCCAGAGAGCAGTCTGGCCTCTTGCCACATGAGGAAGCACGACTGGTAGATACCTATAGTAGGTGAGGAAATCACCCATTGATATCATTTTGGTGTTACACCTATTGTCTGAGTTCTTAAAACATTTCAACATTAACATGCCTAAAAGGGGACTGAGAAATCTTCTATGTGTCTGTATGTTTCTGTATGACGATCTTCATCAAATACAAAGAGTGTATGCTAGGCAGAAGGACACAATGCTGAACAGTGATTACCCAAGTCATGTGGATATTTAAAATTGGATTAAGTCTGTCTAATTAAATGTCCACATAATTTAATAGAGAACTCCAGAAAAAATAAGGAGTTCCTACCACAGATTAACAATAGGTATCTCATAGTTCTCTATAAGATCTTGTGTGACACTGCACAAAGTCACAGCCTCCAATCTTGCACCAATACAGAGCAAAAGAGAGAAAGACAGTAAACAATATAGGTAACTAAAAGCTTCCTGAAATAATACAAGTAGAATAGAATAGAATAGAATAGAATAGAATAGAATAGAATAGAATAGAATAGAATAGAATCATTATGATTGGAAAAGATCTTCAAGATCGTCAAGTCCTGTTATAAATCCATCACTGCCATGTCTGCTAAACAGACTGCCATGTCTGCTGTCCCTAAGTGCTCATCAACATCGCCAGGGACCATAACACAGACTAGGCAGTCTGTTCCAATGCTTCACCACTCTTTCCACATAGATATTTTTCCTAATATCTAACCTAAATCTCACCTGATCCAACTTCAGGCCATTTCCTCCTGTCCAATTAGTAGATATTCTGGAGAAGAGGCTGACTTCCACCTCACTATAATCTCCTTTCATGTAGTTGTAGACAGCAATTAGGTCTCCCCTTAGACTCCTTTTCTCCAGTCTAAATAACCCCAACTTTCTCAGCTTCCTCCCAAAAGGTCTCTGCTCCATCCCCTTCATTAGCCTTTTTCCCCTTCTCAGGAAATGTTCCATTGCCTCAATGTCTTTTTTGTATTGAGGGGCCCAAAACTGAACACAGTATTGAAGGTGTGGTCTCACCAATGCCAAGTACAGCGGGATGATCTGTTCCCTATTCCTGCCTCCTTGGCCAACTGGACACACATCTGGCTTATGTGCAGTCCGCTGTCAACCAACACAAGCAGCTCTCCAGCCACTCTGTCCCAAGCCTGTAGGGTTACGTGAGGTTGTTGTGACCAAAGTGCAGGACCTGGCACTTGGCCTTGTTGAATCTCATACTGTGGACCTCATACAGCCCATTGATCCAGCCTGTCCAGATCCCTCTAAGGAGCCTTCCTACCCTCAAGCAGATCAACTCTTCTTCCCAAGTTAGTGTCATCTGCAAACTTGCTGAGGGTGCATTCTATCTCCTCATCCAGATTATTGATAAAGATATTAAAGAGGACTGGCTCCAACATTTATTCCTGGGGAATACCACTCATGACCAGTAGCCAGATGTATTTTACTCCAAATGTTCTGTACACAGCCAAGGAAACAGAGCAGTCAGTATGGATCAGACTAAACATCAGATTTTGCTACATCCAGTAGCCCTAATATTCAAACAGCTTAGTTTCTACTGGGGACATCAGTAGCACAAAGGCAGAAGCACTAAGCAGAAGTCCTCAGGTGGAATTTAAGGAACATGAACTCAGTGCCTAGCTGTCTTTGAGAATCTGGAACCCCAAATGTTTTAGTGTAGGTCATTCACATAAGAATTTGTATTGTAGGGAAACTATGGAACAGAGCATAACTGTCAAGATTTTAATTCAGTATGCTCCTAGGAATTAAGTAAATTCTTCTCAATCTTTTCACATCACTGACATCATTGTTACTTTGAGTAACTTTCAATACACTTACAAGCATCAAAAATCACTTTTGTTTTTGACAGCTACCTTCCCCTAGTCCTATATTATTTAGTCTCTCATTTGAGCCTGTACACCAAGTTTCCACTGAAGGGATCTTCTTTTTTTTCTCTAATGAATTTGACTAGAAATCAAAGGAATAAAAATTGCAAATGTGTGCAGAAACCCTAGTGGTCACAAAGAACACTTCAACTGTGCCCATCCCTATCAGTCCAGCTGGTTGGAATCTGTGGATGGAAGAAGCCACAAAAAAATAAAATAAAATAAAATAAAATAAAATAAAAAAGCAGCACAGCTAACTTACTGTCTGCTTAATATAGAACAAAATGCTGGCAGGTGACAGTAAACAGAAAGACATTGAAGAAGATGGCTCTCTAGAGAAAGGCCCTTGTCAGAACTTTTAGAACACAAGAAAAAGAAAGGCAGATTTTTGTTTTCTTGTTTTCAAGTCAATTTTGAAACCAAGTGTAGCTCTGTGGGGAAGAAGATTGTTCCCTGGAGGAATTAGAGAAGTTGTAGAGGTTCAAACAGAATGAAGAAAAGGAGGGAAATCAATTTTATTTTCTAGAGGAATGCCTTCAGCAGTTGATGCTCTCTAAAATCAAGTAAGAAATTTATATAGAGACAGACAGATAAATTCTTAAATATTGTGAGCAATTACAAAGGCTCGATCTTTGGTCAGTGAGACTTCTGAGCCCCAGAAAAGTTAGGACTCATGAGTTAGGATTCACTGGATCTTTAGGGCTAAATTTGTTTCCTAAAATTTCACAGCATTCTAGGACGGAAAGGAATGGAAGTTCCTTCAGCTGATATTTTTTGTTTCCTTGGAGCTTGCCAATTTATCCATCATTTTGCTTACTTGTTCTCTGAACATTTCCTGTGTCCACAGAAAGAATAGCACACGGTCACATAATCAGCTGGCATGCTAATACATGCATATGCTCTCTAGCATAAAAGGGCTGATCTAAGGCTGGATAGCATTTCGTGACCTTTAGAATGGAAGATGCTTTTCTTCTAATCAGTGAGACCCAGATACAAATAATACAGCCAGATATTAAAATCTAGTCATTTAATACTTTCCCCTTAGACTATTTCAGTAACTACCTTTTCCTTGCAGCAGCAATCCAGGTGGTATTCTCCTTTTCCCTGTATAACACTCCGAAGTACAGAGCTTATAGCTCTGCCCTTAATTGGTAGTGGCATGTAGACAAAAGCTGATGGTTCCGTAAAGTCTTGCATGCATAAGAAGATCACTATTGTCTTTAATGTTCTGGTTGCCTGAAATGGCAGATCTTTGCCTTTCATTCTCCCTCTGCTCCTTCCTCCATTCCCCTCCCCAAATATAATCTTCACAAGAAAAAAGAAATTCAACTGGGAGCAGGTGGTTTTAAGCAAAGCAAATTATGTTTTCTGCTTCACTGGACTGTCTGCTGTCCTGCAGTATGGGAGAAATCTCAGAATGTGTGTGCCATACCCAGGGAGCTTCCATCAACCAGGCATGTTTCTGAGTTGCTGCAAGTTTCTAAGAATATCAAGATGAAAGCTGAGTATACACACTGATTTAATGGAATATTTTGCATCACAGACTGCCATTTTGGTTTAGCTGCTGTCCAGGAAGACAAGTCTAAAACCCCACTGAAGCAGCTTCTGTTATAACTATGATTCAGAGTCACCAACACAGGAAATGAAACTGCAGTAAGAAAAGAGTGTTATTCCTCTAGCTCCTCTCAATTTGTTTTTTAACAAATTTTCTGTGTAGACAACCCTCCAGACCGAATTCTACAGTCACTCAATGAAAAAAGTTTTCGCAGACTCACAGCAACAGTGTTGCTCTAATAGAAATATGGACTCTGATGCCTTTACTAAATTATATTTAGTGATTTATGCATTCCTGGTGATACATAGTCTTTGAGTTGCCATATAGACTGAATATGGCACCTGAGTCTGTTTTACCAGTACAAGACGATGACTGTAATATTTGGAAAAGGACCAAACCGCTTTCTTTGTCCTCAGCATCAACATCAGCATACAAGCCCTCAATTTTAACCTTGGCCAAGAGGAGACCTGCATGCCATGGCTCTCTGCACCAGCAGTAATCATGTCCTGTGCAGTCGCGTTCTTGGGAAACCTGGGAAGCCCATGCTGCAGACACAAGAACTGTAACTGTAGGAGGGAAGGAAAAGGCAAAATTTAGGATGGCTTTTCTAGTCTGAATCAGGAAAGTTATCCTGCAGGATGGACATGCTGATTCAATCTCTGTCTGAGACAATTTGAGAAGAGTAGAAATAGTTCCTCAGAAAACTGTTTCAGAACAGCAGAGAAGAGCTGAACATTCAGCACTAATTTTAGGAGTGAGGAACAGATCTAAGGAGAAAACTGAACCAAAGTTCCTTCTTGAGGTATTTATTTGCAATAAATAAGCAGTTGGCCTCATTTCTAAAGTTTATGGTGTATTTTTAGCCATATGAAGTAAAATCAGCCACTTGCCCAAAAATCAGCAGGTAGTATGTAGCTTTGAGCTTACTTGAACAGGAGTATGTGATTTGCTTTGCACCAGTATCTTAAACAGATGATAACTGTTTGAATTGTTTCCAATGGAAGGCTTCAAAAAAAATCTTCTAGACAAAAGCGTTGAGAAAATCATAGATATTTCTAGAAACTGCTTCCATTTAATGTCTGTTATCCTCTAGTTTAAATCTGACCCTGACACTAGTAATTTATGAGAGTTAGATATTGTGACCAAAGGCACAGAATCTTGGAGGATTCAGAATGGATCCATGTCCAGGCCCTAACCTAGAAATGGGTCAGCTCCAAGCCCTGAGGAAATAGGTACACCCTGTGTCATCCAACTGAAAACTGCACAACTCCAGGGCTTGACATCTGTGTTCATGCTTCTCTCCCCAAGATCCATTTGCTTCAGAAGGTGAGATGTTGGAAGGAAGGATAGAAGCCATAAGAAACAAATGACTAACTATAAGACACAGCAATTGGACTCAGCATGTTCTGCTAATACACACCTGATAAAAAACATTTTTTCCCTCCTCACTGCAAGAAACCAGTTTTATTAACATTGAACGATAATGCAGAATGACTGTGAGGGGAAAAAGGTTTAAAATAATAAAAAGAAACCCTGCAGGTGAGCAAGATTGATTTTAATAAATGCTGCAAGAGAAATATATCTCTAGGACATTTTCTTCCCCTGCCCTCCTTCCCCTCTTCACTCCATTTGGAATGTAAGATGTGTGGAGTCTGGTGTTGTCAGTCTTACCAGCAGGAGGCCGGTGACGGGTTGAGCAGCGTGGCTGACAGGACTGAAGTCCAATCTCTAAGAGAAGTAATGCACTGTCAAATGCCCCATATTACAGATTATGTGAGGGAGATGGGATGCACCAAGGTTATTCAGATATCATGACACAGAGCAGAAATAACCCCAAAACAACATAAATGCCAAAACAAATCAGAATGACAGCTCTGCAAAAAAGCAGCAATAACGGAACTCCCATCAGTTTCAGATCATACATACTTAGAAAGAAAAATATCACTAGCAACAGACATATATTAAATCTCACACTCCTTGAAAGGGGCAGATAGACTTGCAAGAGCTCATTTTTATATAAAAGCAAAAATTCTGGTACCTTAAGATTACATCAAACTGAAAATGATGGATGCAGTCCAACATGATCCCTTATTGGTATTGCATTCTTCAGTGACCATGCAGCTCCTGCTCAGTGTTTAAGGCTTATCAGGTAATGGCAATGACACTCCCACAGTAATTACTCAAATACCAGATACATAGATGTGTAGCACAGCACATTTTCACATTATGTGATAATGTATAATAAGCACATTATGTGCTTGTGTGGTGAAAAATAAGCTTAAAATTTTAAAGTTGTTTCCTTGCAACATGTTGTGCAACATGTTTGGTTTTTTTTTCCCCCACTTGTCTTCAGAAGCCATCTCCTCATGCCACTCACTCTTCAGGATGGCAGCAAACATCCTGCTGAGCCATGAAGTTCTATAATTTAGAAGAATTCTTGTTGGAATTCTTATCTGTGTTCTGCAGCAGCTCTTCTTATCTGGCACACTTCTTGTTAGGAAAAGAAAGCTTGAAGGCTTTCCCAATTTTGCATCTTGCAGCTTTTGCCTATCCTCTTATGCTTTAATGATCTTTTGGACTATCACACATTGTCTATTACACATTGTCTGCATGAACTAGGTGGTTTCTCATAATCCTTATCACATAAGAAAATGTCTGGGAAGCTCCTATACTGGGAAGAGAGTATATGGGGAAAAGATTCTTTGATATTGCTTCCTGTGAACATAAAATTTTGGACAAACAATCACAATGTGCCAGCATGGAACCCCATTCTAAAGGAAAACTACATCATTTCTATTCAGTCTAGTAGATCAGCCATTTGGATGATGGAACCTCATGAGTGGAGCTGGACAAAAAGTGTTCAGGAAATCATCAACTCATTTTCCACTGAAAAAAAAAAGAAAAAAAATAAAAAGAAAAAGAAAAGGAAAAAGAAAAAAGCAGAGCACAACAGAGGGAGACAGAGAAGAAGCAGTATAGATTTGGGGCAGAGGAAGGAGATCAAACATATTTGCAAGTGTTGATTGCTTTTGGTGATTAGTCTAAGCCAAAAAAAAAAAAAGAGGCTTCTTTTGGTAAGTTTTCAAAACAAAACTGGCTTTCTGTTCTGAAACAGGATTCTACAGGATTCTTTCTGGAAAAAAAAAGAATTTAAATACAGAGACAATGAAAAAGATCTAGTTTCAAATAACAAATAAGAACACTTGGTGTCAGGCTGAATGCAGTTTTTCAATTTAACATTACTACCCCCCCCACCCACAATTACTTTAAATGTCACTGATACAATGTTCTGTTTTATTTTAAATCACATTTCTTCTGTTCAATTGGATAAATAAATAACTAAATAAATAAAGCTATTATTCATCAAGATCTGCTTAAGGGAGTTGAAGCTGATTCCAACAAAATTGTTTCAAACATATACCAAATACTGTAGCTGAGTGCACCTCCAAGTAATCCAGGGACAAATTTCCAGGGAAGAAGCAGAAAGAAAAATGGAAGAGAAGGAAGAGGGGGAAGGAGTTGCCCTGTCTTGCTTTCCATTGCAGCTGCATGAGGCAGTTAATCCACTGCTCCATGGTCGAGTATGCTCACAGAGCTGACTTTTACTCAAAAGTAACTAGTGTCCATGTGACTCACACATAAGATGTCAATAATGCTGACTGTGTAATGAAAGCAGCATTAACACTTAGTAGTTTATAGTTTTCCCTCTCAGCAGCAACTTTGAATTTATCAGAACAGGCTGTTGTGCATATATGGCTGACATTACAATTTATTGTATCCCATACGTTACACTCAAGCATATGTCCCTATATGAAATGCTGTTTTACTCATTCATGCTTGCATGATTTCTTGTGCCCGAAGTATTTAATCTAATGGGCAGGTTTAGTATACACAACTACAGGCACAGAGATTAGGGATTTAAAATGTTAGAGTAATATATTATATAAATGAAAATCTCTGGCACCCACAGTTATAATATAGTATTTGGGCTTTTTGACCTTGAGCACAATTTTCATATACTCATAAAAAATTGATAGCACTTCTCATTATCTATTCCCCTCTCCTCAGCCTGCCTGCATGCCTCTCCCACATCACGGCCACCACCTCCAGTTCCCCAGTTCTACACATCAGTCTTATGGTCACCTCCAGAAGTCTCTGGGGGCTACTCTTTCAGCTTCCACAAGGAGGCTGCTGTGCTGTGCAATCCTCAGGACCGTATCTAGGCATTCACCTCTACACACTTCAGTTAAGAAACAGACAAGCTCTTATCCCCAAACATGACAGCAACTGATGCAAAGACAGCTTCCCAAAGCTACATGTGACTTTAAGCCGTGTGGCACAGCACAGGTTCCTCAGAAGCTTGTGTCAGTCAAGCTGTAGCTCAAGTTCTAGTCATCCAGTTGCCCAGTCATCAGCACAATACTTCATTCCTGATTTTTTTTGTTATCCTTATTTTTAAAAAGGCTTATCCATTCTATGATTGAATTAATAAGAGAAAAAGCTTTAATGGGGAATAATGTGTATCTAATTATTAATGTACTATAGAACTTAGCTTTTATATTGCAATTTATATTGCAATTACCTTCTTTGTGATATAAAGCAGAACAATACAGAGGAAGAACTTCTTTATTAATGCCTAATAGCATGGTAATTTAAAATATTCAAGTTTCTTTAATAAGGTGCTGTACGAAATGTTACCTAATTTGACAAGATTAATTATACAATTAATTTGAGACTGCTCTCAATTAAATTAGTAAAAATTCTTAAGAATACAGGAACCTAACATGAAGTGAGATACCTATTAAGCAGGATATTAATTAGACAGAGATGAAATAATGCATGCTTTGTTAATATAAAGGGCATTGAGGAGTTGGTAAAGATGTATTATTTCATTACTTTAATAGAATAAAGATAGTCCAGGCACAAAACAATTTCAGAGAATCCTTCAGAACATTGTGCCATAGAACTCAGCAGCAGTTTTGCTGCAAGGACTAAAGGGGCCATATTCTCACCCCAGGCCAGATGTACTCCAATCCTGAAAAAATGGACCAATTTTAATCCAGGGTATATTAACGTACAGGCCCATTGAAGCAGTGCGAGAAGACATCAGTCACTCTTAGATGAGAAAATATGTTATTTAGACATTTGTATAACATCACAGAATTTAGGCACCATAGCATCATAATTTCCTAAAAAGTATGGTGGATTTCAGGAACCCAAGATAAGGGAAAAAGGCAAATAACAGGTTCACAGCCCTAGATGTCAGGAAAATAGACTTTGCCTTTCAAGAACCTTCTTGAAATGATCTAATGGGACACAGCCATGGAATGAAAAGGGCTCCAGAAGAGCTAACTGTTTTTCAAGGATTACCTCCTCCAGGCTAAAGAATGATCCTTCCCACCTGCCAAGTCAAGGTGACCGGAGGCCTGCATCGATGAACAAGAAGTTCCTGAGAAAATTCAAGCTAACGCACAAGAGATGGAAGTAGGGTGACTCAGGTCACCCAGAAAGAATATAGAGACACTGTCTTAGCATAGAGAAACAAGGTTAGAAAAATCAAAGCCCACTAGGAGTTATATGTGCCAATCACATATATATGTGATATATATATATCACATATATATATCACACATATATATAACTAGGAGTTATATGTGCCAATCAGGCCTAGATCTTACGAGCAATAAAGTTTCTTTCAAAATAATTTTACAGCAATGTATTTCATTAAATAGTATGAATAACAACACAGATAGCTCTACTCTTTATCCACCAAGAGTGAGATTCCTCTTGGCGAACCAGACAGTGTGCTTGTCTACATCCCATGAGATATCCTGGGCTCTCTTTTTCCAGAGTAAAGGGAGAAAAGCAAATTATTCTAAGTGTGAATCATCTGATCCATTTTAGATACATGTTTTAGGAGACAGTAGTCTTCATATTCTGGAAGTGTCTATAACTACAGAAAGAGACCCTAGCATGATTAGCTCAGAGAGATTCCATCCCCAGGATCTCAAATATAATACCTTGTTAGCTTATTTCTTCAGGGAAATATATAATATCCCTGATATGACCAATGAGAATGAGAATGAAACCTTCAATTTGAAATGTTAAAAGCTTGAAAGTGATCCATAGGGTGAGCTGCTGCAACGTAGTCTTCATATAAACGACAAGAACAAATAACGTCTAAATAAACATTCTAAGTACAGTAAGAATCTTAGTTAATAGATAAAAGATCTTAGTTTCCTCCTCTGAATTCATGCCCTCACTCTATTTCAAATCCAATCAGACAACACAAGTTTAGATATCTGAATCCAACTAAAACAGTATTAGGTTGTATTAACAGTATTTTTAGTATGGCATACATATTAGTACGTATTATCATCTTAGCTACTTCTCCGTTATGACAAATTGTCATCATTGCTTTGAAGATATTTTAAATAATTGCTATATTTGTGCTGAAAATGTGTTAATATAACTATCTGAATTAGACTACTCCACACAATTAGACAAATCTGAAGTTTCAAGGTTAAGTAGATTTGAAGTTATCAAGGTCCCAAGTTTACCTCCATTTTTTTCATTTGCAGTCATGTGAGCTTAAAGTGTCTTCTTTGAAGCATTTTTAATTAGCAGAAACATTGGAAGTTTTGCACTCCTAGAACAAAACAATCCTTTTTTCTACTGGATTGTCCAAACAGAACTCTTAAGACACATAAGGTGCTTTCAAACTATTGCATTCCAATCTTAAAATGAGTAAGATTTTTTTATTAAATTGAGAATTGATCTGGTTTTTAGCAACGCTGTTTACTGTTGCCTGATTCCCTGTAATAATTGGATAGCTATTCTACCTTTGCATCATTCCTCAGCCTTTCTAATCTGACACCCAGCAAACACAGCAAAGATACCAGAAAGACAATCATTTTTTTGCATAACATGCCAATAATACCCATTCCTATTGGAGTGTATTCAGAATCCGGTTATGAATGCCAGTTGAGCAGGGTACTCCTCCAAGTGTCTTTAAAACATAAAAGGTATTACGTTAAAAGATAGAGCTGTGGAGCTCCATCTCTTTGATATGACTGCAAGAAACTTTGAATAGAATAGAATGTTTGAAAAGAGTATGAATAGAGACAAACATTCAAATCAATTGCTCTACTGGGTAACAACAAAGAGCAGGAGAGATGATGTGTTTAAAGGATCCATTTTGAAACTTTGCAACATTTCATCAAGACAGAGAATTATCCAAGTTTTTCTAGTCAAATTTCCTAAATCAGCAGAACGCAACAAATGCATAGTCAAAAAAGGCAAGTTTATTATAGTTTACAGTTTTTAGGGGCTTGTGTTTTTTCCTTATCTTAATTCTTTTTGGTAGACTTTGATTAAAACTGATTACTTTTTTGTACTTTGATTTACACAGACATACATGTGACCATCTAAAATCTGCTACCAAGCTGAAATCAGCTTGCAGGCTCTGCTTTCTCTATTTTTACCTGAAACATTGCTAGATCTTTCTGCTCACTTGTGTGAATGGGCAAGGCCAAGCAGAGACCTCGCATGTCCGGAGTCATACCAACTTAACAACAAAGTAAGGAGTTGATGAGTTTGTTCGAATATCATCAGTCAGAGATGGGGGCAGGTCTAAACCAAATGGAAACTTTCCTTCAGTAAGTGAATTATGGGAATGGGGAACAAGCTTTGAAACAGCCTATGCAAATGGCAGAGCTCTCTGAATGCTGCTGCCCCAGCAGTATCTTTAATTTCTCAAACAGTACCTTTCCCCTTCTCATGCAAGTCTGCATTTTCTCCCCTGATTCAGTGAAGATCAAGTGGTCACAGCTCCATACTAGAATCTGTGATCTACTCACTCCTATTTTAAAGCAAATCCTTGATTTTAAATTTGGGCCAAACATCTGTACCCTTGGAGACCAAGGTGCAGACCAAGATCTTGCAGTATGTTGTTTTATAAATAATTCTGTACTATTCATTTCAAAAACAGATGATTTGTATGAAAGAAAAACTTTCACTTGGGAATGTGTTGCTGGTCACTGGTCATTCTAATGCAACAGTATGAAGCATGTGCAAATATGAAGCAAAGGCATCACTTTGAGACTGACTGTCAAAACAGGATAAAAAGCACTAAAGCTATCCTTTAGCTTTTACTAAATTGCATTTAAGCTAGGACTTTTCTTTTATTGAAGCTTGCTCATCAGGGTTATCAAGTCAGGTAGTCAATAGCATTGCACCCTTTTATCAATCAGCTCCTTTTGATAATTATACATTATTTGCTGTTAGAGAGTGTGCTAATTCTTAGACTCCTACAAAGAGCTTAATCAACTGAGTGCATTTTATTATTTTCCAGCTAAACATCATGGACTCATCATATAAAGTAGCCAATAACACTAAATTATTCTAGATAGTTAAACGGATGTTAAACCAATCAATGTTATTGGAATTTATTTGGCATCCTATCTTATTTAACCAGTACAACTAAGAAGAGAAACAAAATGCACAGAGGAATAAAGAGCAAACAAAGTAAGAAGCTCTGAAGATAGGTAGAAAAGATGAAACAGGAAATGGCTGACCAACTTTTAAGAGGGAGAGGGAAGAAGGGGAAAACAATCAGTAACTTTCACTTCTCCTTTCTCTACTCTCAGTCCCTCTTACAGAGGCAGTTCAGGTGGCTGCCTCCTACTCAAATGTTTTCTTATACCTGTAGTGACTCCTATTAAAATTACTTCTGTTTTAGCAGTGCTTGGTTTGACCAGTGCTGCACAAGGCCTTTGTGTAGTTCCTCACTGAAGTCACAAACGCAAACAGATGATAGGTGTTAAAACCTGGCACTCCAATAAAAGAATCATGTTGAATTCCTTCCGAAGTCCTCATTGTCTTGCTGTCAAATCCTGCTTGATCTTTAAAAAGATCTAAAAGGGTACTTGTTTAAATAGAAGTCAGTCACTTTTCCCTTTTCACCCGCTTTAGTACAGTTTTTGAATCAGGAAGAATTTTGATGTAAGTAGATATGGTCTTAAGAAAAAGAAGGTCTCACATACATAGGAAAATATTCACTCTGGGCTGGCAGAGCCAGCCCGCTGTTCCTCTGGGAAAGCATGTCCTTTCATTTAAACGAAAACTACATTTAGCAGCTGTGTGCGTAATTTAAGTTTGCATTTTCTTTTAAGCAACTTGCAGTTCGTTCTTTCACCTGGGTAAATGATCAGGCTATGGAGTATTCCACTGCAGACACATGGCTCTAAATAATACTGGAAGAGCTGCCCTATGGATCAGGTCACAGATTCATTTAACCTAATATCCTTTCCAGCATAGGCCAGTACCAGCTGCCCAGTGGAAGAATAAAAACAAAAACAAAACCCCAAAAGACTGAGTTCTTTGCATATAGTCTTAGGTTCAGACAATTAGCAACCTAAAAGTATTGCTGAAATTAGCTAACCAAATGCACTCTGACACATAAACACAGGATCTAGAAACTTTTTGCAAAGCTGTTCTCACCTATAATGGGCCACAAATAACAAACTACTTACTCCATAGCTAACCAACAGAAGGTTGTGAGAAAATAAAATGCTACTGCTAACCCTGTCATCCAACATTCATCAGAGGCTGTCCTGCAGAGAATAGGGAAATCATAAAACAGCTAATTTTAACTGTACAGGTAACAGTAGAAAATGCTGAAATTTTGTAGCTCAACGGATTTCCACACATTATTTAAAAAAACTCTTTGACATTTATCTAGATGTGCACTGTATTTTCAAAAATTGTATTTCTGAGCCTCGCACCACTGTAATTACCAGCGAATTGATTCTATACTGAAAACAAAACAAAAAAAAACTTTGAAAGTGAAGACTTTCAGGAGAAGTAAGTTGGTTTCTGTGTTGACTTTTGGGGACTTCTGGAGCAGATATCTCCTAGATCCCAGCAGCAGAACGGAGACATAGCCCTACATACGATTGTGTAAGTCTGGACAAAGATATGCAGCTAGCAACGAGGACAAGACCAGGTGTTGTGAGTCCTCTAAGTTCTTCATATCTCACTGTGTCTGACAGGGACTCGGAAATAATCTGAAGTATTATTCTGGGAAAATGTGTGGTTTTGGTGCCAAGAAAGGGGTGAGTGAGTCAAGGGTTACAAGCAAGGAAGATAAAGTTCTCTTTTTTCTCCTCCATAAATTTGTACCGTCCAGAGAGGAATTGACCTGCAGACAGAGTACGACAGGAAGCACACAAAGCCTCTGAGCTCCGGTGGGGACACTCGCATGGGGGACACTCACCCTGGGGAGCAAAATTGCAGCCCAAGCCATGAAGCAGGAAAGCAGAGAGAGTGAGAGGCAGCTCTCAGAACAGAGCGCCTCAACAGGGATGGCTCTGAGGCAGTATGGGTGGCACGAGCAAGGAAGGCAACCCGAACCCTTGCACCTACAAGAGCAGTCCCCAGGAAGCTGTGAGGCCCTGGAACTCAAGGGACAGCCAAATGAGGGCAGGCCCCAGGGTGCATCTAAGGAGTTGTCTAGGACAAGGCAGCCAAGCTCACGCCTTAAGACTGCCTCCATTAAAAAGAAAAGAAGGGTAGTTGCTCTGGGTGACTCCCTTCTGAGGGGAACAGAGGGCCCAATTTGCCAATCAGATCCTTCCCAACACAGGACCCTTCCCGCAGGGAGGTCTCTTCTCACCATAGGACCTGGGTAAGGAATATTGCAAAAAAGGCTCCCAGATCATGTACAGGCCTCTGACTACCATCTGTTATTGATTTGCCAAGTTTATGGTAATGAAGTTGCCAAAAGAAGCCTGAAGTCCACCAAAATGGACTTCAGGGCATTGGATAAATCGATTGAGGGAGTGGGAACACAAATGGTGTAATATTCCGTCAGTCCTAGGGAAGGACACAGGAACAGGAGAAGCCACCTGCTTAACAGATGGCTAAATGACTGATGCTTGTAGTTAAATTTGGAGGGGTTTGACCATGGGGAAATGTTTACAGCACTGGGCCTCGTGGCAACAGACAAAGTTCACCTATATTTTAGGGGGGAAAAAATCGTGGCCCAAAAGTTTGCAGAGTCTCATTGACAGGACTTTAAATTAGACGTGAAGGAGGAGTGAGATAAAACCAGGATCTTTAGCGATTAGCCTAGGGGCAGCATGCCAGGGTCAGAGGAGAGCTCAGTAACTTAGCTCAAGTGGATCTACACCAATGCATGCAGCATGGGCAACAAAAACCAGGAGCTCAAGGCCATGGCATGTCAAGAAAACTGTAACATAGTTGCCATCACTGAAATATGGTGGGACCACTGTTGTGACTGAGTGCTATAATAGATGGCTTCAGGTTCTTCAGAAGGGATAGGCAAGAAAGGAAAGGAGGTTGTGTAGCACTATATTTTAGGGAGTCCTATGAATGCATGGAACTCTGTAGGTGATGGAAAAGTCAAATGCTTATGGGTCAGGATCAGAGGCAAGGCCAACAAGGCTGATGTCCTATCAGGAGTCTGTTATAGACCATCCAAAAAAGATGAAGAGACAGGGGAAGCATTCTACAAGCAGCTGGCAGAATTATTATGATTAGAAGCCTTTTTTCTTGTGGGAGACTTCAACCTACCTGATGTTTGTTGGAAATAAAGGTAGACAGGACAGGACAGCCTAGGAGATTCATGAAGTGTGTGGAAGATAAATTCCTATTGCAGGTAGTAAGTGGGTCTACTAGGGGAGGCCCTTTGCTCTTTACCAACAGAAAAGGACTGGTGAGAGATTTGGTAGTTAGAGGCCATCTTGGGCATCATGACCATGAAATGATAGAGTTTTCAATTCTTGTGAAGTAAGTGTCATGAGTACTGTGAAGTCAGCAGCAGCAGCAAAACTGCTATGTTGGCCTTTCAGAGAGCCAACTGCTTGGACTGTTTAGAACACTGGTTGGAAGAGTCCCTTGGGAGTCAGTTCTGAAGAGCAAAGGGGTCTAGGAAGGCTGGATTTTTCTGAAGAATGTCATCTTAAAGGCTCAGGAGAAGGCTATCTCCCTGTGCTAGAAGATGAGCTGGAGGGGAAGGAGACCAGCTTGGCTGAATAGCTAACTATTGGTGAGACTCTGGGGAAAAAAAGGAGGGGTTTTGGTGCAGGCAACTTGAGAAGAGTACAGGGATGTCACTAGGATATGTAGGGAGGAAATTGGAAAGGTAAAAGCTTGGATAGAACTCAATCTGGCTGCTGCTGTAAAAGGCAACAGAAATGTTTCTATAAATATGTTGACAAGAAGAAAAGGGCCAAGGAGCATCACCATCCTTTATTGGATGAGGAAGGGAATATTGTCACCAAGAATGAGGATAAGGCTGAGGTGCTTAATTCCTTCTTTGCCTCAGTCTTTAACACCATGTCAGTTCTCCTCAAGGTATTTGGGCCCCTAAACTCCCTCCCCCATAATTCAAAAGGAAACAGTCAGCAACCTGCTACTGTTTAACCTCAGTTGGAGGGAAAGTTATGGAGCAGATCATCTTGAGAGTGATCTCACAGCATATGCATGATAACGAGAGGATCAGGTCCACCCAGAATGGGTTCATGAAAGGCAGGTCTTGGCTGACCAACCCGCCTCTCTTCTATGACCAGGTGAACCACCTGGTGGACGAGGACAAGGCTGTGGACATTGCCTACTTGGACTTCAGTAAGGCAGAAAATCTTGCCAATTAGGGCTTCTAGCTGTAGAGTCCTTTTCTACAGAAAGCTGATGAGTATTCTCAAGAAGCAGGAGCATTACTTATGTGGAGGCATGATAGATAGGCATAGGGCCATAATGAAGTTCTGGTTCACTCAATAGGATGGGCAAAACATCAAGAGAACCCTTATGATAGATTTTCCTTTCATAAGTCAACTTCTTGAAAATTATCAAATACCAGGTGAAATTGTATGGCAAATAATGATAGTGGTGCTAGTGGTGATAACTCTTGAGAGTTTTTTTCCAAACAGGAAAGGTTGGAAAGGTTATCACCAAACAGGTGATAACAGGAAACTACTCCGTGTTTCATGCACACTGAAGTAAACAGTACTTCCTTATGGCTACAACTATCAAACCTATGTAGAGAAGGGAGACCCATAGCTAGAAAAAAAAACAAACAAACAGGGCTTATCTTCTAGTTCTGAGAAAAAAACACAAACATGACACTTGTGAGTGGGATATCATGTTACAGACCCTGTTTCAGTCTGGTTCTAACCTTCTTAATGTAGTCTGCATTACAAATAAAATGTGTATGCATGTGCTATGCTCACCACCTCCTCACATTACCCATAACTAGATACTCATTAATGTTCTCATTTTAAAGAGAGGAAAAAAAAAAGAAAGAAAAAAAGATGAATACAGAAAGTGTAGGACAGCAGATTACATAACATTTTGGCTTTTTTTTCTGTGTTTATACTAGTAGGCTAGGACACTGCTTTTTACATAAAATTGCAATTTTTCTTTTTTTCTGGTTACTCAGGATTTGGAGAATGCTGCTTTAGGCAGTCAATAGCAATTATAGTTGGTGAAAAGAACACACAATCCAAATTAGAGCAATATAGATTTTCCCCCCTGTTACTTTAATGTTTAGTTACCCTGCTAGATTTAAACTGAGTACATAATGTTTAATAAATTGCTTTCACTAAAACCTATTAACTGACACTTAGAAATAGCATTTTAATCCAAAGGAGTGCAGCAAAACATTACTGCAATTAATAGGTACGTTGATGCAGTGAAAAATCCACTCTAAAACAAAGTATATTCATGGTGGCAGGTTGTTTATGTCTGATACTTGAAAGAACCTTGAAAACTGAGAACAAGAATTTTAGCTGGAGTAACCCATCAGCTCCAGTAAATTCCATGGAATTTCTTCCATTCACATTCAATGAATTCACTTGGCCCTGTGATTTAAACCCATTTTTCCTCACTCTGGCAAAACTGACACAAGACAAGGGAGAGAGTGGTGGCAAAATCTTTTGCCAGCCATTTGCAGAGAAGGATGAGCTGGACTATGGCTCTTGCTCACTTCTAGCCCTGCTCGTCCTTTTCTTTCTGCTTGTCTTCCCAGCTAGGACAAGCAGCCTTCTTGCTGCTTGTTTCTTCCCTCTCTCCAAGTCTATCTAGCAGCACAAATGATAGCACCATATGTCATCTGTGGAGGCTGGACACTCAAGTGAGGGCTTTGTGAAGCACAGCAGAAAGCAAGTGGTTCCTAGAAACTAGGTTTCTGTGTGAAAAAACCATGCCTGTGGAGGAGCTACTCCACTGTTGCCTTTATAGATGAAAGCAGAACAGCTCATATGGGCTAAAGAAACTGAGATTGCCATGATGAATTCAGAACAAAGTCAAACTCATTCCTGTTTAACTTGTTTCTTTCTAGTAAACACTTTCTTGGCCACTAAACTTCTTGTTTTTTATTTTGTGAAGAAGCAATGAAGCAAAGTTATTTTCCTAGTAAGACCAACACAAACAAATTTTTCTGTTAGTTTGCACAGAGCAAAAATTCCTTTTGCCAACAGCTGTGCATTATGCTGTTTCTAATATATTTTTGGGAGAGTGGATAAAGCCTTCCAGCAAGTACAGCTGTGTCTTAGCAGCAGTGTTTTTTCTTTTGATGAGTGTAGGGCTAAATATAGTTCTCTAACCCCTGGACATATCCTCAGGTGTCAGACCCACTGTGCACATTCCCCCTCAGAGCAATACCACCATGTTCACCCACAGCCTCTCAACTGCCCTCATTCAGCAGCTCTGTCACATGGTTTTCTCTCTGCTACCAGAAATAGTCCCTTAAACCAGAGCTCAGCAGCAATGTCTAGTACCTTTGTCCTCCTCATTTCCTGAGCTTTTAGCCTGTTCATCCAAAACACAGAGCCTTTGCGGCAATTCTGTTGAGATGCAGTGGTTTGCTCTTGTAGCAACACTGAACTGTTCACAGGAGCTTGATAGGTCATTCCTTCTTCTTGTTTTCCTTACCCTATTTATTTAAACAGTATATTCAGTTTGGCATCTATTATTCAAATTTATCACAAAACAACTCTATATCTACCCATATATACTTATTTGGCTATGGTTGAGGAAACACTTTTATTTAAAAAGCAATATGAAGAGATTTTGTAATCTCTTATTTCCATGCTGAAAGTACACGCAGTGCCAGTACTCGGTATCTGAGAGAACTTTTCACCTGGGAAGAACTAATGTTAAAATAATGTCTGAATATCACTTGCCAAGATATGTGGATAAAGACATTTTATATTTTGAAATAAAAAGTCATGTTACGGCAGAAATTCTCATCTGTAATGTAAACTCAGTAGCTTAGTGGAAACCCGTTCTTTAGGATTTTGTGATGGTAGTAATGAAAACATTATTTTCCAATGTAAAGATTTATCCATCATTCCATTTCTCTTGATGCAATTTTTAATGAATGTACTTGAAGTACTAACAAAATATTAGACTGTCTCATTGCAACCAGGTGGAGAAAGAAAAATAACACTGAAGATGTTATTAATGCACAAAATGTTCTTTAATTCTTATCTGTAAACTGGGATCAGCCACAAAATGCTCATTCTTGATATTTTATGAGTCTCCAAAATGCTGTGGAAAGACTTTATGGTGCTATAACCACATTAATGAATTATGGTCATTCTGTTTGTGCATGCACTTGTATCAAAGTTTGTACATATAAAAAAGCCCACCAAATCAATGAGGATTTCTCCAACTACTGTCATGACCAACTTTCTAATTTTCTGAGAGAGAATAATTCTCTTTCCGCTTGGAGTGATTAGCTCAAAAATTAAGAACAGATCCTCCTCAATGTCTAGTTATATTTGGTCATCACAACGTGTATTGAATGATTTTAGGTCAGCTATGCTTGGACAATTTTTATGTACTGATTTTAAAGCATGCTGAAGAACAATGGTTCTTATACCCTCAGGAGGCAGACCTCCTCAACTAAAAGAGTAAATCTTTCCTCTAAAAATCCTTCCTCTAAAAATCAAGTCTCATCTTCTCAGTAATTTTCATTTCTATTGTTAGTCATTTAATTTAAAATATGGAACTTTACATAGCAACCAATCTCTGTGTGGCCTAGCCATGTTGGTTGATTGTCACAGATAATTGGTTGATTTGGACAGAATTGAAACTAGTGGCTTTTTGTATCCAAGATAACCTCTCTTCAGCATATATTGTGCACTCTTTTAAAGATAGCATGGAAAGACCATCATCATTAGCAATTTTGCTGAAGAGCAATATTTAATAACCGACTAACAGGCCATTACTTGAATTGCCTACTTCTGTCATTTCAACACACATAAAATAGCTATCCCCTCTTAGTTTTTCAGAGCTTAAGAGGCTTGTAATCAACTATTCATATAAATTTAGGAGCATATAGGTATCATGAAATGCCTCCTTTCAAATAAGGAAAAGGTTTAATTAGTGTCATTAAGCTTGTATAAACAAAAGGGTCACTCCAGCTATAGCTGTACTAGACAGAACTCGTTTCAATTCAGACAGACCTGTGCTAACAACAAATGGCACATGCTTATCCAACTTGCAGCATTCAAGAACTATACACTATCTTGTATTTGATGACGTGCCTCTACTTTTTCTCATGCATTTGCATGACAAGATACTGCAAAGCTTTGTGTCTGTTCCAAAGAGTGTTCAAGACTTCTTTCTGTTCTAGTACTGTATAGCAGCTAATACTGCAGGGCCCAGTCCCTAATTAGGATATCTAGTCACAATTGAACATTTTGGTCACAACAACAGCAACACCATTATTGCACTTAGACATTTTTAAATGTTTGGAGATAACTCTTGATCAGTGTATTATTTGACAACATTTCATACTAAGTTACAGTTTTATCCAGTGTAACAGCTACAAGATTTACTTGTAAAGTAAGGGGATAAAAATGACAGTGCCAACTTTTGTTGTGAAGCAACACATAGCAATGGAACACATCTTCATTTCCATATATCTATAAGCCTCCAATGAACTACTTCACATGATACCAGCTGAAGATCCACCCTAGAGCCATTTACTTACATTTTACTGAGATCTGCATGAAAAATTTACTGAGGCCTCTAATTTTTATTGAGATCGTCTGGGTAATTTTATTGAGATGTGTTGACAGGAACAGTGAATCAGTGTCAGTTCTCCCAGGTGAGGCAGGTCCTTCATGCTGCCTTCATAGCTGCAAACTGTGGCTGTACACGACACACATAATTGCAAAGAGAACTACAGAGTGATCAAAAATATGATCTTCCCTCAAAAATGCAGAAGACTCCTCATGCGTTGAGTTTCTAGAAGGACTGGACAAAATTTTTCTTCAATCTGAAGCCATCATCGAAGCAAGAAAGCAGAGAGGAAGGAAAAGATCAGTACTTGCTGCTTTTATTCTGTCTATGGCTCCTAAAGTTTAGTTTTTGGAGGGGGATGAGGAGGTAGCAGAAAAGGATCGTTAATCATTAACTCTAATCAGTGTGGACAATAACTTTCAGTAGGTATAATTTACTTGATTCAGACCATGTTGTTATCTGTTATTTGGGACTATTCTCATCAATTACAGAAGAATTTCATATGCCTCACCTTTTTGAGACACGTCTTTGATCTAAAAGTCATTTAATATTTTCCTCATATTATAGATAATTGATTTCAAAGAATGACAACTCCATCTTGTGCACTTTACTCATATTCTACAAGACATCAAAAATGTGGATTTGAAATGCTCAGTAAAGCAGCTTTGCTAAGAAGGTAGTTTAACCATGGCAAGTGTCTACAGACCCACAGGCGCTGGTTGACATTTAGCCAAATTGCAGTTAGCTGTTAGGCCATTCTTCAGTTTTACTGAGCTCATTTCAAACCAAGTCACACAGAGTGCAAGAAACACAGGGACTGACAATGCCAGCTCCTACAGCATTATCTGTAATGTGGCTGCAGTGCCACATTAATGGAATGACAAAGCTCCTGCTGCCAGTGGTGTTTCCACTTGCAGGCTTTGCAACGCAGGGGACAACCCCCAAATTTCTCCAAACCATAGGCTCCAAATCAGAGAGATCAAAATCTGCCTGCCCAGACATTGCAGGTACGGTGGAAGTGGCAGACCTGGGACTTGGGGAAAAAAGGCTGACTATTCCCGCTACAAGAGTGTGAGAAGAGGTCTTATGGCTCCTGAGTGTCTGAGGTCCAGGTTTCAGCCAATCACCACCCATCCCATGTCCTTAGGGACGGCGGTTGCTGGCACAGACATGCTGGATGCTGGCATGGAAGAAGCAGGTGGATGATTTTGACTGCCTGTATGGGGTAACATTCTGCTACTGACCCTGGAGTTGGTCAAGAAGGGTGAGGAGGGCCATAGAGGAGAGGATACCCATCCCAACTGCACACAAGTGAGTCTGGCTGCAAGGGCTAAAGGGTCCCTAGCCAGGCAAAGAGGGTAGAGCCTCCTTTGTAAGGCTTGTTCCTCTCACCACTGCCTCTGCTTTTCCTTGGACTATTGAGGCTGAGGCAGAGGAGGAGGCTGCCTTCCCCTACAGGCTGGTCCTCACTAGAGATCAAGCTTCAAGGTGTGCCATAAGGGATGAAAGTCTTCAAGACAAGGCATCTGCCACAAACAGCACCTCTCTCATGGTCTCTGCTCCACTTAAGGCAGACAACTACTTAGATTTATCTATATTTTAATCTGTCATTACAGTGTTAGCAACTATCTGGCCTGGGCCAGCCTTCCATAATTGCCCCACAGAAACCACAGCAAAGGAGGTATTTGAAGAAGGAGAGAAAAGTGGCATTATGTGTGGGCTAAAGGGAGGTTTTTAATGGCATTGAACTGAACTGGTGTTCTTTCCATTTCCTACACAGACTTTTGATAATGTGATACAGCTGATGTCAATATGATCCAAAATGGAATGATAATTGGTTCCAAATATCACCTACTGACTCCCTTTACAATGTTTTGGGTTGACATGAAAGAACAGCTCCTGTAGATCATCTTGACCACCTGGCAGATTGCGAAAGGCTGACCCATTTGATTTTATAAAAGTGGAAAGAAGTGAAAAAAAAAAAAGGAAAATGTAATGCTTGGCCAAATGTCTTTGCCTGTATGGCTTTGTCTGTCAGCCATGTATCAGGAGTTAAAAATATAGCACATGTAAAAAAGTGAGAAAAATCTGTTTAAAAAAAAGGGAAGAAAAAAGATGGGAAAGACAAAATTTTGTGGAAAGACACTGTAATAATCTGTTTATACCTTCTTACAATTGCTTGGCCATACTGCAAGTGGAAAAGCAGCTTGGAAGCCACATTCAAACTGAGCCTATTGAACTAGATCAATAGAGAGGACAGAATGTGAAAAATCTTCTTACTCCATAAAATTGAAAGAGTTATCTCTGAATCTAAACAAACAAATCATTTCTACATAAGCATCTTCTTTTCCTGGGGCCTTCATATCACCCAAGAAAACTCAAGAGGGGCTCCAAGAAAATACATGAAAACTGCAAAAGAGGAGAGAAATTTTCTGAAGGAGGCTAGACGTCTAATCTATGCCTTCCCACAACAGGAACTCTGAACTCTTAAGGGAAAAGCCTTTGGGTTGTTCAGATCTTCCATAATGTTCTTCCATAGTGTCACAAATTTGTCACTAGTATTCTGCTATTTAGAAGATATTTTCTTCTACCTAATTGGCAATTAAATGTTCAACAGAACAATGAGGCTAAAGTCTGTTTTTTTTTTATGAAAGTTCACTAACCAACTAATGCAAAAAAGGTCGGGCTACAGCTCCGATCTACCTTCTTCAGTGCTAAGCCAGAAATAAAAACTGGACTCCAGTCAGTTTGTTTGCCCTCTGTTGTAACTTAAGTACAAATGTTTGCCTTTTAACAGACAAAAAAATCATCACACAGAGAAAGCTCATCTACCTGCCATTTCACTTTAGCACAAGAAGCTAACAGAAGTAACAGAAACATGGAAGAAAGAAGCAATGATAAGATTGACTTGCTCTATTATAAATGGTATATTGAATGAGAGCTGATAAATTTCACACTGATGTTGTGCTGTGTTCCCCTACAGTTAAAATCCACTGCTTGAACTTTGCTTGAACATTTCTTTAAATGAACAAAAAGAATGTTTATAATTGATGTTTTCTCCATGGAAAATTTAGATTTTTTTTCTGAAACAGCATTTTACAACTGAAAAATTTGTTATTGGAAAAACTTTACCAATTTTCAGCACCCTCTGAATTAAAGCAGGGGTTAAAATCAGGAGACATGACTCAAAACCCCAGTGAATCAATGTGCAGAGGCGGTACACATCACCCAGCGACTGCACTGTTACCAATGGTGCACAACACTGCTGGAAACCAGGTCATTCCAGTGATTAAACTCATTTACAATACTTCGAACAGGAGAGCTGTTCTGAAAGGATCACAGCAATATTGACTAAAAAGTCAATGAGATGCTGGGGAAATTAACATTGCACACTTGATACACTTAGAAATATCATTAGCTGGAAACTCAGCTAATCCTGCATAATGGGGACATGGAGACAGTGTGAGTTAGCAGCAAAGACACTCAACAAGATGGACAAGTAACCTAGTTGCTACTAGGTTTGTGCAATGCATGGACACTAAGGGAGTATGACCACATGTCCTAATGTTACACTGTGTCTATGGATGTAACAAATTGCACAATCAGAGTTATTGGTATTTAGAAAGTGATTAGAGTGATCGTTGATTGCTCTTGGGTTTATTTGGCAATGTAGTTTTCTACCTTTTCCAACATTTTAATGTCTTTCACAGCAGATGCATGTTTGGATAACACTCCCATATTTGGTAGATTAAGAAACTTTGTAAAATCAACCCTAGGAATAATAATAAAAAAAGATCTCCCCAATTCTTCTTCCTTTCTTTTTCATTCTCTCTTTTTTTTTTTTTCTTTTTCCTTAAATGGAAATCCTTTTCAGGATAATCTGTTTCATAGGTGTCTGCTATCTTTTAGTTTATTCCTAATCTCAGGATACGTGTGGATCTACTTTATCAACAGATGATCAGGAAAACAATACAATATTAATCCTTTCTCTTTCAAAGGATCCACTTCCAAGATAAATAAAAATTATTTCACTCATTTTAAGCATGGTTCTACAAAGGAGACAAAGCCCAGTAATGTCATAGATATAATTGTTGGTGTGTGAAGAAGGATATTGAAGGCTACATGAACATGGGATGATTTTTCTGTGGTGCTTTCATGTAGGGAGTCTGGATCCAACATGGATCCATCTTGGTGTATTGACCTATAGGTCAAGCATCAGTATTTTGTCTTTGCAGCATTCCTATAACCTTGTCATTTTTCCAGCCTTCTCTTTCCTCTGCAGCATGATTATGAGTGTGTCAGAGCAGTCAACAGGGTGAGCTTCAGTGATTTTTTTCTGAGCCTCTAAGCTTTCTTTTTTCCTGACATTCCTAGCATGAATAGGTGCACTAAGATAATTACTCTAATCCATCTAGCAAAACATCCAACTTACATATTTGAAGCTAATTAGACAAACTTAAAATGGGTCATTTTTCAGCTCCCTCAGCCTTCTCCTGCTTATGAGCATTGCCCCTGAGGGGACTTTTTCTCAATCAGGTAGACATTTCTGAGAATGAGATCTAATGAATCCCTTTACCTCTAGAACTGAAAACCTCTTATCATTGAGATTTAAGCAACTGAGGACAAATCTAGGCCTGGTAGAAGTAGGAGCTCTCCCAAGGCAACTGTGCTGCTTCTTTCTGCCTAAATTAGGTTTGACACAATCTATTGACTAAAGGCGACAAATTTTCGTATGAGCAAAAGTATTGCAGGATCCTTTCTTCTCTGGTAAAGGAAGAAGAAGTAAGCAATTGCTGCACCAATCAGTTCCTCTTACTGAAATTAATTCTATAGGTAGGTAAGATCTTTCAAAAGAATAATGAAGAGACTTGACAGAAATAGACCCATTCTCTGGGTCCTGGAACTGAATTGAATTTCATAAGTGGCTTTTTTCATGAGGCTTTTTTCCTCCTCGATTTTTCCAAATGTTTCAGCCTGATGTTGCCCAAGTATTATTTTGTTGTTCTTGTTCTTTTAATGTGAAATTATGTTTTGTGTTTTTTAAAAATATATATTTTTATAATTATTTCTATTTTTATTTTTCTTTCCCTTTTCCAGTTTTGGGAGTTGCCACAGATATTTCTCCATTTCCAACTTGAGTCCCCAAAGTGCTTCTGAAGTACCCAGTAAGAAATAATTCTGACCTTCGCAGAACATACTGCTTAATCAAGAGAGAGCAACAAAAGGTAACAGGGGAAACAGAAGCATTGAGTTAACCTATGTTTAACAAAATCAAACAACAACTCTGTGACAGATCTAGGATTCAGTCAAAACATCTGAATAACTCAGAGTCATAATTCTTTCCCATCATGAGCAAGACAGCAGAAATGAATACTGCTGTAGACTTTTGCACTTTTGGCGAAGAAAGAGTGTCCTCAATACAATGCTTTTTTGCATATCACTGGAATTCCAGGATTTTTGAAAGGAACAGAGAAAAGGACAAAACAGGCACAAATGTAAAGCATTATTCCTAATATATACAACTGCATAGAGGAGTTTAATTTCACATACAGCATTTTTTGTATGTTTTGTGACCCCTGCCAGCTTAAAAGAAAAGAAAATGTGATAACCCTCCAAAATGCTCTTTTGTGTCTATTTAAAGCTATTCATATTCTGAAGCATTAAGAATGAACCCAATCAAGAATAATCTTATTATATTAGTTAGGTTGTGAAATGTGATTTATTTGGGCTAAACAGTACTCAGCTACAAGATATTCAGTACAGACTTGTTTTTTTCTCTGAGACCTTTCCTACAGCTCTGCAGAAGAACAGAAAAGATGTGACACTTGAACTGTGATGAGCTCTAATATGCAGCACTGCAACACAGCACTGCAAGGCCACTGAGCAGGCTTCAGAGAAGCCAGTCTTGCTGCTGCTGTTGTGATTGCACAGAAAAGGATTTGCCATAGAGAAGGGTGTGTGAAGTCTTTTTTTTAATCATCAAACCAGTAAAATTAGCATCTGCCTTTTATTTTCTTTCTCTATACACACACACACACATACAAGACACACTCACTGTAAGTGCAACTGCTGAAAATCCGGTTGTTCCCAAAGACAAGAACACAGAAGAGCTGCAAAGCATGGTTTCTCTCCTTCTTGTTTCCTGTTCTGCTGCTGTAATTTTAAAGATGGAAACAAATGAAAAAGATTTTTCCATGTTAACTACTCTATTGCCTGGAACCAGTGTAATGCCTTATTATTTTCTCTTCCTTTTGCTTCCACAATCACCTCTGATGGGTCTCCCTAATGATAACAAACCATCACTGCAGTAATATTGATACCTGTTGTAATCACTGGCATTCTGGCTTTTCAATTTTCACTATTTGCCTTGGATCAAGAAGCTCTGTGCTAATGCAACAGAAGGTCACCAGATGAAGGGGCTGATAACAGAGAGGGACTGTTCTACTTAACATGCATGGGGGATTATGCTATTCAGTCGTCCTCAAGCTAATCTTTCAAGTTGTCCTTTTTTGACTTTCTCAATTTAATCAGTTTAATCTCATCTTCCCTCTGTTCTGATTACAAGGATTTTCTGTAGAAACCTTGTCTCCACAATAAGGACCACGTGGCAATTTATTCTTATATTGATTTCAACATCTCTTTTCCTCTACAAGGGCTCAGATACGAGGGGGGAGGATGGGAGTCAGAGGGGAAGCAAAGGGTCCATCTAGTGCTTCTTGCATAGTAAATCACGACACATTATCTGGGAATCTGACTATTCCTTTAATACACTTGAAAACAGAAATGGCAGCCAGAAAGGAAATACTCAACTGTGATTAAAAGTTAGCAAAGACAGTAAGAGTGATAAAGCATAACCACAAGACAGACAAAATCTGGAGAAATGGTAATCAAACTGTTCAGGCCATTTTCCAGCACACTCTTTCATGGTTGTGACACCAGCTGCTAAATAAACAGTATGAAGCATTTTGTGCCCAATCAGGGGGAAAACAGGTACAAGCACCATTTGAGCAGGTTTGTGCTTGCACAGATTTGACTGGCCCAGGTAAATAAATGTTTTTTCATATCTCACCAGGACAGAGAAGCTCCAATTATTATTTATTCCATAAAGGAGGGATGAGTATTTACCACTGGATTGTAATTTTGTCTATTTATTTGTGCAATGGATAGCAAAAGGAATGAAAACAGAGCAGCCAATAATATGTTTTTCCACTGTACATGCTACTCAGCTTCCCTTATTTAGGCAGCTCAAACAGGTATAGCGAAGCAGGGTGGAGGCAGAAAAGAGCTCCACTCCAAAAATGAGTTAACCTTATGGAAAGAGGAGGTAAGACAGTTGTCACCTTGCTTTTGCAGCATGTGTGTTAGAAAAGAATCGTCCTCGCATCTCCAAAATATTCCTTTGCTTCTGCTTTTCTTATCGCTTCCTCATCACATCTTCATAGAATTTCATCCCACAGACACCTGTAGTATTTGTTGTCATCATCCTCTCATTGAGACATATATGCTTTCTGGCCTCCAAGTAACAGAGCAGCAATGAGAGATCTGCTGGAATGGGCTAGTGTGCTTGTTTAGCCGTGTAAGTCTGCTCTGTTTTTCCTACATGTAATGAAGGATTGTGCTTTCTCTTCAGGGTTCCTGGAGATAATGATATACTATAGCCAGCGGAGGTGAACATCTGTTTTAAGAACTGTGAACTTACAGAGACCATTTGTCTATCTGATCTTCCTTTCTTGTTTTTCAGTGTGCCCTATCCATTTCTCTGTTAATTAAATAAATGTGAAATCACTACACCACTGGGTCGAAGAAACAATTAAACAACAACCGAAATAAAAAAGTGGGAGAGAGGAGACTCTTTCCCTTTTTTCTTAGCATCTGATTCTGCTGGGTAGAAATTGCCCTCCTTTTGAGAATGCAATTTCTTTTCCTATCACAGAAACAAGATATGGATCCATTGGGGCATACCTACCTAGCAACAATATGGTGGAGTTAACCTGAGAGAACAATGTATCCCATTACTCTGCTCATGCTTAATTGGTAAGTACAGTGTGGGGCTGGCCTTCCAAATGCAGACTGCAAAAGTACTTGAATTGGTTAGTATTTAATTGATATAACTGGCATGCACATGTATATGTTACTAATCATCTTTTCCTATATTATTAGCATCAGTTGTAGGCAAAAACTAGGGAGGATATCACCAAACTCTGCACATGCTACCTCAGGAGGAAAACTAGTCCCTCAGCCCACCTTACTATTACCTGGAGTTAGCAACTTGGTACTTGCAGGGATTGAGTACAGTAGAAAGTGACTTCTGCTTAACTAGCTGTTTTCCTTAATCACAAATGGACTTTCGTATGTACACTTGGAACCATAGCAGGAGAGGGAAAGTCTCTGCTACACATTTTTTTTTTCACTAGCTGTACTCAACTCAAAACAATACTGGAGAAATTAGGGTGGATTTCACAGTAAGTTAAAAGTTACTCTTTCATAAGATAGGTTTCACTCATTGCCTCATCCCCTACAGGCATGGGGAAAAAAAAAAAAAAAAGAGAACTGCTAGAATACAGCAAGTTGTTCAGCAACTCAATAAAAAAGGTTATAACCAGAATATTGCCTGCGTGATATGACCAGCCACAAGGCTCACTTTGTTAAAAAGTGAAGCTTCCTGCACTGTTAACATAACTATCACGAAGGCAAAGAGAAGAGCTAAGCTTGTCTTTTTCTTGTGTCTTACCTCATTCTGCCACAATCACTCTATATCATCTGCACACCAAACTGTTAACTTTACCCTTTCTGAATTTCTTTGCTAAATTATTCCCTGTAAATATAACCGATGAGTTCTTGAGCCTCCTCACTAAATTATTTTATACCCCAACACTATGTATTGTGTAGACACTGCAGCACAATCTGTGAAATGAACAGTACTTGTTATAATTTATATAATCTTATCACATGAATATACAGAAATACTCCCAGTTGAGAAATACTGTGTAAGCGATAAAATCCTTGCAAAATAGAAACTGCCTAGAAAAGTATTCCAATGTGGTGAAAAAAATAGAATTAAGCAAAAGGAAGAAGACAACCATGCAATGCCTCATGTTTGCACATTCCTTGTGTTTTATCACTCATTGTGTTTGATGCAACAAAGGTGTGGCAGTCTTCACTTTTCTACAGCCACAGCACAGCTGGTTAATCTCTTCTCTTGAAAGGACTGATCTCTGGATGTGTCCTCCAGCCCAAGGGTACAGTGACTCTACAGATTCATGGAACATAAGAAAGTGAAAAGAGCTTTTTCCGTGGTGGTGTCAATTTCTTGCCTGTGGCTCCCCCATCCTGGTCTGTGGGTGGTATCTGGACAGAGTGCACTAGTGCTGGGGTTAAACTATGGCATGGTCTGTACCTCTTACTCACTGCTAGCAAATGGGCAACATGACTTCAAGGACTGCAGATCCCATGCTGCACTATGGTGCAGCATGTTGGATTCTCTTGTGAAGGACCTCTTGATTTGTTGCATTAGATGCAGCACTGCTGCAATACTGCACCTTGTGGTAGAGTGGCTGGTTGTCACATCTATGGCCATCTCCCAGACACTAAGTTAGCAGGCAGGAGGCAACTTGTGCCTCCTAATCAGGAGGATTGACAGCCCTGAGCCCAGTCCATTTGTCTCTCCAGTCTTTCCGGCTATGCCAGAAAGCTGCCCCAGAACTTGTGGATAAACATAGCCAAAGGACAAAGATTTGCACTCAAAAACTATATTTTGAACCTGCAGCCCAGCATTTACAGTGGAACTCACTGGAACATGGGGACACAGTTCATGTGCTGTGAACACATTTGGAATGTACCAAAGATAGTTTGAAAGAAAGACACTAGGACAGCAAAAGCAAAGTACAGTTATAGCACAAATAACCCATTCCTATATCTAGACTATTACTATTGTATTCTCAACTGTTTAGCACGTGTCCTTTATAACAGAGTGCCAAGATTTTCACCTGTGCAATTTCTGATTACGTCTTTGTCTTTTCAGATGAGGTCTTCCCCTGCATTGAGCTGGAAGGATCAACAGAAAGTATTTCTAAGCCTACAGCAGCAGCTGGGAACCGAAAGGTCATGACAGGAGATGGCAATGCCTACACTGCTGGGTGAGGTACAAGCAGAGTGCTGGATGCAGCAAAGCAGCCCAGGGATTTGGGAAGGGAAAAAGAACAGGGAACTTTTAAACTGCTGAGCACAAATTAGTCCTTTCCAGAAAACTGGTTTACAAATAATCCTGCCTGTAAAATTGCTAGCAAAAAAATTAATATATAAAAAAAAATAAAAGAGCTGACCTCAGTTCATCTTTCCCTTCCGGAGAAAAGGAGCCTGGAACAGTTCTGAAGACATGCATTTCTGTTCATAAAAGGTCCTGGTGTAACATCTTCATCAGTATGCAATCAAAATTTTCAAGTGAATCAACTTCATGGAGCAGTTTGTGCACTCACTATATTGGTAAATCAGGAAAACAACACAATATCAAGCCATACATTTTTTTCCTAGTTGACCTAAATGAGGATGATGCAAATGCAGAATGAGGAAGAGTTTACATGGTAAGGGAAATTCTCACTGTTTCTATAATCTATTTACTGAGGCTTTTTCCAATTATTTCACTAAAAAAAAGAGCAAGAAATATAAGTACAAAGAAAATACAGAAAGAAAAGGCATTTATGACTGGATTAGTGAATCCAGAACAAAATAGATAGATCAATAGATGTCTTTATAATTAAAATAAAATAGCAATTTTGACTGAATGATTAGCCAAAGCTGCAAGGCCTTGAAGAGTTGTCCCTATTAGCATAAGAAATCAACTGCTTAAGTCAAATATATTCTTGGGGTAATTTTAAAATAATCTTGTTTACTTACTCCCTCCCCAAAAGGGAGAAAAAAAAATTCACTTGGGGCTCATTTTCCTCAATGCAATAAGAAACAAAAGTGTCAGCAAAGAGTGTTATTCTTGTTGAGGAAATCACAAATCCACCACTCCAGAAAACCTAATATCCAAGACATGCTGGCTGTCTGCATCCTCTCAAGAACACACAGCGAATCCTTATTGCAAGATTTCTGCTCTGTCACAGGCAGGATTCAACCAAAAAATACTTGAGCTTGTAGCAACAAATTCCTCTTGCTGTTATCTTCACTCTGAAATGCTGCAGTTCATCTCAGTACTGGTCCTCCACAAGAAGGGGCCTAGAGAAGCCTGAAGGGCTTTTCTAGGCTTCTGAATATGATATTTGGGGAAGAGGGGAGAGCCAGAGAGTAGCAGGCAAGCCACCATTTGCAATTCCTCGCTTAAGAAGGATATAAAAGCTGTCAACAGAAGAGCTGATTCAGTGCAGGCTTTGCCTGGGTAGCATCAAGTGTTTCCCTCCCAGACAGAAAGGTTTTAGGGTTTTCTCATCAACTATACACTAGACCAGCTGTTCCCTCTAGGAACTGAGGATCTCTCATTGTTCGTAGTGGATCTGCTACTTTTTACATTAAATTCTCCAGTCAGTTCATTCAGCCTTTCTTTCCCTCTTCTATTTTGTTTTGTTTTGTTTTGTTTGAGATTGTTTTCTTCATATCTCACATTGCTTGAGTGACATCTCCCAATGGATGCTTGTTAATCTTTTATTCCTAATAACATGGATAAGACAGAAGTTTTATACAGGTTCTCTTTCTTAATTTGTCTCCTTCCCATTTATTTATTTGTTTTTCTTTTTCCTGAAGTAAGATCACCACATAAAATTCCTTCTGCTGCAGCAGGGCAATTGGATGTAACCTTGTACTCTGATTTGCCATTTCATTCCTATATTAACTGTGTTGTGGAGACCTGTCAATTCCATTTATTGAATGTCTTTAAAATCTGTGCTTGGTTAATGACTGAGGCAACTAAAACACGGAAATTCTGGTGCATGCCTTGCATCTGTTTCAGCCTGAATATTTAAATGTGCTTCTTGCTGGTCTAAGTGCATGTATTCCATCTAAATTGCAATCTGCGCAGTCATTTGCCTGGCCCCTCATTTCTTCCTTCTTTTTTTTTTCCTTTGTTGGTGTGTGTGTATGTGCTTCATATTCTCCTTGTGAAACTCCTACTTGGGTAACCATCTTTATATATATATGTCGTGTGTGTGTATATATATATATTCAATTCAATATATATATTCAATTTCAGATTTTGACATAGGCCTTTTTTTTATTTAGAGAAATTTTAATAGGGGCCAGAAAAGACAATGTTGACTCAGGACAGAGCAAGGGTACACAGTAGTATCCTTGTCTTCACTGCGTTTTCTCGGTGTTACAGGAGAACCAGGAACTGGGATTATACTAAAAAATTATCAGTGGTGGTGATACAGAAGTTTAGTATGATTTATGTCATTCGTTTAGCCAATATTCTTTAATATTCCTTTTCAAGGAATATTAAAGGTTATGTATCTTGCAGACAGTAATTGTTTTAAAACCAAAATAGCAAAGGTAAAATGTTGATTAATTTTAAAATGCCTCAGGATTCACCTGTAATTTCAGGTCTTTTATACATTTCAAAAAAACCTAGACAGTCTAGATTTATTGTTTGGAGAAGAATTCTCAAGTTTTCTTGAAGACTTTTCTCAGACTTTTAAGTTTTTGATCCTGCTGCAAATAAGTTTTACTAAGTTAACAAAAACTTGTATGGAAGTAGTGCTCTTCTTGTTACCTTAGCTCTTTAAGAGAGTTTTTCTCAGTGATTCATTATTAAGCTGTGATCCCATCGGCTTGTCAAAATATTTGCCTGAATCTGCCTGTCTTATAGACCTAATCCCGTTTCACTGGGAATTTAAAAAGTCCCCCAAAGCACTAATAAAGACAAAAACTAGGAATCTTTGGAGTTGAAATTTGGAATGGGGACAAATTTCACACTGATGCACTAAATTTACAGATTCCATAAGAAAATCAGACAAATTATCTCACTTATTCCATGTATCATTCTTGAAACCACAATAGATAAAATCACTTTTTCTAAGGCTTCAGCTGAGCCAGATTTGAAGACTCACCTGTTAGTTCAGTGCCAAACCACCATATATGATAGTGCTAATTTTGAAATTTTGCCAAGTTCAAAAACAAGACCCTACTTCGTAAAGTTTCCTTTTCCTAATCCTATTTCAAAAGGCTTATGATGCTGATTCATCATTGCTAGTGGGGAAAAAAAAGACTTCCCATATTCTTTCAGTCTACTGATTGCTCTATCTGTTGTATTTAGTTATGAGTGATGTAGAGTTCATGTTTATAAGTACCAGAATGTACTTATTTTATTCAATAAAACAGCAAGTAAAACAAACCATAGAAGTGAGACATGAAACATATGTGTTCCTTCCTTTTCCTGGCAGTGTCTCCTATGCTCATTCCAATGGTGGACATCACACATGAAAAAAATAGCTCTTTCCTCTTAAAAGAATGAATAGTTGTAGTAGTGGAGCTGATCCACTCCTGGATGACATCATCCCTTTCCCTCCCTGCCTTGTAAACTAAATGAATCTAAAGTCTGTCTGTAATTTGTCATAAGGATCTGACAATCTGTCATAGGTTGTCCAAAGATTTCATCCCTGGACAGATATCCAAAAGTGTGGAGACCCACTCCTCAATACATCACACAAAAGACAGGAACTCTAAATAGTTCACATGTTTTGTTTCTCACAAAAATAAAAATGTAATCTAACACAATACAAGGAACTGTATCTTAACATTTCAAACATATATAGACATAACGTATTCTGCAGCATATACCGTGAAGTATCTGACAAAAGCTGCAGAATACATTCTGGGAGATCCTTTTGCTGGTACAAATCTAGTGCATCACTATTTCCTAGTCCACTCTTTTTAAGAAGGCATTCTCTGTGATAGATATATTGAAACATAACTCCCCATTACAACAACAATACTTTTCCATTACCTTTAGTTATGTCAGATGCAGCATGCAGCTCAAGCTCACCTCCATTTACCTGATGCATTACTGTCATTTTGAAGGGCAGATGTTCCTACATCCCATGCTTCAGCAGTCTCGTCTCCATTCTATTGCTTTACAGAGATGTAGCTCCAACAAGAGATTCTGCTTGCATGTCACACATCACATAAAATCTATACTCAGCAACTCCAAGTGCACAGATGCTTTTCTTAAACTACTACTGTTTGTCACCATCCTGCTCCAACATATCCACTGTATGTTGGTTTTACAGCTCTGCTTGGGATTACTATTGCAATATTCTGGAGTATTTATCTGTTTTTTTATAAGGGAAATGCTCATCATATACTGCTATCTAGAGACCAGCAATTCCAGCTCATAAGCCTTCAGACTTGCTTTCATTCTGTAATGGACTGAAAAGCCTGTCTTTTGATAGCCTTCACAGGCTGATATTTTGCAAAAATCTTCACTTCCTAAAATAAAGAAACCCTCATATCTTGACTCGGAAAAGTGGATATCTTAGCACCTTGAAAGTCAAGGATTCTTGACTTCAACATTGCTTTTCTCCAGAAATCCTCCAGATAGTTACACTTCTGTGAAGTGTTCTGGGGAGAAGGAAAGAGATTCTTGATGAAAATCTAAATAAGATCCACTCAACCCTCCTATTATCTATGCTGAAACCCTGAACACAAACCTTTCACTGTACCTATCAAAATATGTTTACCATATGGTGCATTCTTCAGGCTCCTTGTTTGCTCTCCACCACAAGCAACTGGTCAAGCAGGCATTAGTAGAAGGCAAAGGAAAGCATCATAAATCTTTAAGAAACCTGATAAAACTTTCAAGCTGGCTTCTGCCTCCACAGCGAGACAGAAAGTGCTATGCAAGACGTGTGGTTGCTGTGGCAACATTACGCCACCCCTCTGGTGACTGCAGCAGCAAGGTGTCAACACAACACGCCTCGGTGGTTTTACCATCCTCAGATGCAGAGAAGGATACGGCAATATTATCTCAAGTAATTCGCACTTGTTCTTGTGCAAAGGCTCTCCGAGGGCATATGCAGCTTGAAGGCTGGCCTTTCACTTTTTCCTAGCAGAGCAAAGGATTTTTTTTTTCTCAGACCTCTGAAGAAAGTTTACACCTTTATTTCTGAAACACCAGGGAAGAAAGGCTTTAAATAATACATTTCCAGAGTGTTTGTGTGCAAGTGTCAGGGATGGATGAACTCATTTGAACCACAGAGCAGCTGGAAAAGTGGTGTTCAAGCTGCACACCTGAAGTCATCTGCGAAACTGCTCTGGCACTACAAAGAGTCACTGAAGTACATGAGAGGAGCCCCAGGGAGGAACCACCTCCATGAGCAGCTCTGGATCAAGGCATCACAGCTGGAATGCCACGCGCAAGACGCATTTCTTTGGGCAGAGGGAGAGGAGCAGCAGTTACCTTCTCTCCCCTCCTTGAAGGAGAAGAAAATAGAGTCTAGTTTAAAAGAAACAAGTCCTGTGGTCCTTTTTGACTGGTCATTGATGATTCATGTTCATCATGTTCATCAACATGATTCATATGTTTTCTTGTAAATCTGAAAATGTTTAGGAGAACATGCTTAGAAGAGTCATCAAGTTTGTAATGGAAGTAATAAATATTTGCAGTAATAACTTCAAAAGACTATCGCGATATTTTTCCTTTTTATGCATTGTTGCAGTGTTTATAAGTATAGGCAAATACTGATCAGTAATGTCGGTAAGTTTGTCGTTAAGCAATAAGATGATAGATTAGTGAAAAAAACATTATACATTACTTATAGATGTGGAACTATTTAAGTTTATCACATGACGATATAGAGAGAAGCAAGATAACTTACAATAAAGGCACCCAAGCTGAATTTGAAGGTTGTATTTTTGTAAATTCTTGGGACTTCATAGCTCGTTCAGGTATCAGAGAAGACATCATGAGCACTCATTAGATCTCATTTTTCTCAGTGGGAATTCTTGGCGACAACCACTTTGATATGATACCTCTTATATTCCAGTTTCAGAGAGTTTACACCCAGCATGAGTTTTGTCCTCTAACTATGCCAAAGGTAACTATAGTGAATGGGAAACTGAATAAGTTGTAATTGGATTTAATAACCGGTCAGCAGCTACATAGAGACGAAAAAGAAGAGATGATCTTCACCAAAAAATGTCATGCTATACAGGAATCTGGGATTACATGGACCTCTTTGGGACTACATGCAACCTTTCCAAATCCACAGTGCAATTACACATAGAGTCTGCTCAGACATTTGAGACTGAGTCTATATATTTAAAACCTGAATAGAAATTCTCAATTTATTTTCAGAATCTAATTTAGTATACTAGAGGGCCTACAGCTTAATCATAAGAATGCAAACAAATTTAAACAGATTTACTTCCTCCTCCCAGAAAGTTAATCTCTGCTACACTGGGTGCTCTCAGAATAGACAGAAAAATTCAGCATCTGACATTTCTCCACAGTGAGATTTTTTAATGGCTTGCAGAAGAAGAAATCCCACTCCACATGATCAAATGCCTTTTCTGTTTCTGCTTAGGTTATTATTATTCTACCGAGGTTTCAGTTTTGCTTTGATTAGAGCAATTAAATTAACGTTTTTGTATTAGAGGTTTTTAAATGTCTCCCCAGCTTCAAAATCTATTTAATTTTTGTAGCATTGTAGATTATATTTATTCAAGTATTCTCTCAAAAAACTATGACCTTGGTCTTGGGATCTTTGTAATCTTTAAATCTATAAGGAATCTTTAAATATATAGGTAACCTGAGAGATATGAACACTAGTAGAGTCCAGTTTCAATTGCTTTTGATTCTGACCATTTTATGGATAAATAAAATCATTCTTTTTGTGTGTGAAATATCTTTAAAATATCAATGTTTAAGATAACTGCTACGAATGCCAGATTTTTTTTATTATTAAATAATATTAAAGGAGATATTTTAATAATATTAAATTATTAAAAATATTAAAGGAGACAATTTGGCCTTAGCATATGAAGAACACTCAGAAGTTATTTACTGGCATTTCTACAAGTAAAAATCACTTTTTTTTTCCAGTTCCTACTCTGTCCAATTTAAGCACCGTTTAGAATAAAAATTCTTTCTTAAAATGCTTCCTTAAAAGCCAAAAGACATACTACTTTTATGAAGATTTTATTACTATTGTTACCATTTACAGTAGTTTCCCATTTCTATTGTTTGAGAGTCTTGTCTAAGAAAGTATTTTCCCTCAGTTCTATTACAATCACCTTCCACTAACTTTGTCTCATCTAATAATAATCAAGAAGTTGGTTTAGTTTTGCAATCACTTAAAAATTTGGAGTCTCCTATGCATTTTAAATCAATCCCTTTCCATTTTCAATGTAAATACCTGAAAATGATCCTCACAAGATCAGCTGAATGATTGGAAACCTGGGAATTTCGCCATTCTTACCATAGGATTATCAACACAAAGGTAACATTAAAAAAAAATTGTCAGTTTTGTTTCATGGCAGCTCTTCAGAAGGAATAATCAGAACTGCATGTAATGAACTAGCAGATGGAAATTCTGACTGACATTGGCCAGAATCTATCTCAAAAAGGCTGCTTTTCCTGCATTTGAAATTATATTTAGAAAAAGGAACGATATTCCAATAATCTAAAAAGGGTAATAAAAAGCCCAAATTTCAGTCTGAAAATGTAACTATAACCATTAGAGAAAAGTGGATGTAGCACAGATTTGGGTAATGTCAAACTCTAGTTAGAGAGCCACAATACAAGATCTCTCGCAAGATCTCTTATGCTTCCAAAGCTAAGGATTTTAGAATATTATAAATGGAAAACTTGACTGGAAGGGGTAGACATTAACACAAGTTTCTATTTCCTTTTAATATGAAAGAAAAGTGAAATATACTTGTGTTTGATTATGTAAGTTACATGTTTTTCCTCAGAAAATCTGGAACGACAGGTCTTCTTGGACTTCTTTTTGCAAGGGAAAACACTGGCAGAAAGAACTCTTGCTTAATGTTATGGATATTAGGATTGATTCACTGGCTTTGTCCATATAAGAACAAAATCAGCAAAGACTGTTTGAAAGCTGCCAGTACAAGGAAGGGCCTACGGAAACATTTCACAAGTGCATTTTCAAGGCCGAGAAATTAAATTGGTTTTAATAAAGCCAAGCAAAAGGGGCTTAAATAGGACTTTAGTGATGCATAAGACTTCAGTAGTCCTCTGCCCAAGGGTGTATTTCTCTCTATATGTAGTAACCTGTCACCAGGCTAGGTTTTAATTACACGAGCCATGGGCAAAACGAGGTTTGCTTTCGAATATCATTTTGATGTGGTATTCACAATCTCTCTAGGAAATTACAGTCCCTGCTATGCTCATCCTCTCTCGAGCATTAAATGGCAAGTGTCATTGTCAGAAGCAAGAGGTATGTGCTTTCCTGGCACTGGAAAAAAAGCTGACTTCTCCCTTCCAGCAAAGGATTTAAAGCTCCTTCAGATCTCCAGGAACTCTCAGAGGTAAAACTTATCACTTGTGCCACGACAATTAAAAGGCATTAACCCCAAGACACACCATTTTCTCAGCACCAGATGCTGGCTGGCAAAATACCTTTCTATTAGTTAATGTAGTTCTCAGTTCAGCTTTCCTGTCCTTTTTTTTTCCTTGAAAGTAAAACCTTCAACAGTACAGCACAGTATGAATTTGCTGCTGCAGCTGCAATCCTTGAGTCTGCTGTGAACTCTCTGCCTCTTAGTTCAGAGAGCAAGAGTCTGCCATCACACTGCCGCAGCTCTCTGAAATGACCAGATATAATTGGGTTCAGTGGAGTTCAAAGCTACGATCCAGCTTCCTCATATCAAAGCCCATTGATTCAGTGGCAGCTGAAGCACATTGAAATGCAGGGAGAGTGTGAAGAAAGTTTTGAGCTGAACACATTTATGTCCGTGCTGTTACTTTCCAGGATGCAGTATTCAACTGCCTTTCATTTGAGCTTTCAAGAGCTCAGGTGTGGTCCCCTGGAGAAGGCTTTTTCTCCCTCTCTAATTGCTGCAAAGACAAAAAATCCCTCTTTTTTTTTGCTAATATACTTTACCTATTTTGTGGCTTGATCCTTGTGAGACTCATTTACTTTTTTTTTTTTAAATGTCAGGGCTTTCTCCTGAGATTGTTCATTCATTATATTTATTTTCTTGGACATGATTTAACAAACCATCCCTGAAGAATTTGCAGCTATTAACTTTGTCGAACAGTAGCTCAAGAGAGAGTTAAAGGCAAATGGTCTAAAAGAGAGTAATGGGCCAAAATACCTCTAGGGTATTTATCTGCCCCAAACCTCATTTCAATAATTCTTCCCCATAAAGACAGAGAGGGAAAAAAAAAAAGCTGAAAGAAAAGGAAGTGTGTGTGTGTTTGGTAAGAGCCCATAAATCCCTAATATAAATAGGTACAGTGGGATTAAGGTTCTTTTCTGTACACTGTCAAGATACTCAGCTGTGTGTCCTCACCATTATTGACCCGTGTGTGTTGCCAGTGACATGTCAACTGTCCCAAACTTTGCTATGCTATGAGATGGCCACGGCCATTTGACTCATATTGTGCTTAATTGTAGGCCTGAACTTGAAGAAATCTAGGCTGCTATACATCCTATTCTAGGAAAAAGATCTGTATGCTGCCACTACTAAAAATGAAGTGGAATTGTAGCTATCTTCTATTCTTTTCTGGAAAGGATGTGAAGAGTAGACTACAAAGTAGAACATACTAATATAATCTTGGCCATCCATTCCGTGTGCTGTAATTATGAAATACCTTCTGATATACAAAATGTGATGAATGTTCTGATGGCCAAAAAGCCCATCTGATTTTCCTCAAATGTATCAATTGTATACAGTTGAGAACATATTCCTATTGGTTCACAGGCATTTTGATCAAAAGATTAACACTATTTCAAATAGTACAACTTAATATAAAATACTGTTTCTGTGCACAAATCTTGCAAAAAAAGAGCCTCATTTCTTTTTCTTAAAAAGAAAATGGTTTGACACAGTTATAAATGGAAACAGAACATGACTACTTAGTCTGTTGTTATTATTACTGCTGTATGATAATTTATTGCTTTTCTGTGCAGATTTTATGTATCCCTTCCTGATAAAAGCATGCCTTGTCATTTGTTTGGTTTTGAGTTTTAGGGTATAAGGACAAAAATAAAAACCCAAGGCATTCCCAGGGAAAGCAGAAACAATTTGGGATATTTCATATATCACATTTATGCTGTTTTCCATTCTGCAGGACAATTGAAAATCACAGTGGAGAGCCAAAAATGTTGAGCAACAACATCAGCTCAGTTCTAGAAACTTTGTAACTCCCATAGCCTTAGAGCCACATGTGCACAATATTTTGTCTGACCTATTACGATATCATTTCTGGTACTCAGGTTGGGTCACATGCTATTCATTAAATTGTGTGGTATGGATAGATCGTCTTTTTGAAAAATGTTTGCTTTTTCAATATTTTATAAGAATGAAGACACTTGACTTAGCACTTTCAACTGAATTTCACTGGAGAGAGTTTCATGTAGTTTCATGTGAGTCAGAAGCATCTTTTTCTTCAGTTATCTATCTCTTCCGGCATGATTATAAATCTCCCTAAAAAAAAATCTGTTTGCATTTGCCACGCATGAAGGAACACAGAACTAAAAATCACTGAAAAGAGAAGGAATATCTTTTTCAATACCAATTAGTTTTGAATCAGATCATCTACCAAGTGCTATTAGGACTGCCCCATGCAGTACAAATGAAAAATTGTTGATTTTTTTTTTCCTAAAATAAATTAATTTTTTAAAAAAGTCAGTCCTCAGTCAATTTTAAACAATTCAGGGGCAGGACAGGATTGCCCAAGAGGAAAGAATTTGCAAGTCAGACCAATAAGAGCACTGGATATGCTGGCATCACCACAGGTTCAGTTTCAAATCCCTTCCTCCCACATTCCTGTGTCAAGAAGATTATTCATCTTGAGTTTCCTGGGCAAATAGGCTAACCAGCCAAAAAGCCAATTAAGCTATTCATATAGTTACTGGGTAAAAAGGGAGGAGTGAAACCTTTTATGTAATGTTTCTTTTGGTACAAAATTATATTTTTCTCATCTTTGGGGTTTTTTTTTAACTTTACTGAATTTAAAAAAATCTTAAAATTGAATTGATTTTTTTTTCTATTCTCTGTTCAGTAGTCCAGCCAAAAATTCTACTGCTTCTACTATTATAACCTTTCTCTTTCATTCAAAGTAGGCTTACACAATTTACTTTCTAAAAAGCCACGGCATCAAGATCTGTGTAACAGCCAGGGTCAAAATTTCACTCTTCTTGAATACACTTACAATACACACAGATTTGCATAATAGGTCCTAATGCCTCCTTCAGAATCATTATGGTCTATTGAGTAAATAATGTGTCTATTGAAAATGGTTGAAATACACATTTAGTTGATAGACTCTATTGACTCCTAATAAGAAGCTATTAGAGTTGAATAAATATTATGCATTTTAAAACTTCCCTAAATATATTCCATTTCCACACATTTTCATACTTACACAATGGACTGTAAAGAACATGTATCTACTTACAGAGAGTTCTGAGAGACTTTACCTTTTCTGTAGGTTTTTTCTTAAATTTGAGGGCATGAAGGTGGGCTGTATTTGGGTGATTATTTTGTTCTTAATGAGATTGAAATGGGGAAAAATCACAACAAGAAAGAAAATTAAACTACATAAGTTGGTTCTTAAATGAAATTAAGCTTTATGTATCTAAAGAGTTAGCACAGGATTTAGCCATGCTCTCTTGGGTTTATATGAGGGATAGCACAATGCGTTCTTTACAGTCAATTGTTTAAATATGCAAATGCATGGAAGAGAATGAGTGTGGTTAGACAATGTATAAAATGCGTATTTGTTTTTACTCATCCTTAAATTTTTTCTCTTTAATGCTGATCGAAACTCTGAAGGTAAGGCATACTTTGATAATTACTCATATACACAATTCTTGCTGTTCCATAGCAATTCTGAAGCAAAAGTATATAAATATATGTAAATAAATAATATACTTAAATAATATACATATATATAAAAATAATAACTCTAAGTAAATATATGCAAGTAAATAGCTGCTCTAGGTGTCCCTGCTACAGCAGGGAGGTTGGACTAGATGATCTCTAGAGGTCCCTTCCAACCTTAACCATTCTGTGATTCTGTGATTCTATGATTCTGTGAAATATGCCTAGAGATCATAAAGATTTCAGATCTAGATGTACATTGATCTGCTCATTTGAGAGTTTCAAATCTTGGATCCTGGATTTTAAGCACTGCCATTTCCATTACTGCTAGGTGAATATAAAAAAAGAGCCAGGACTCAATCCTGGTACAGGAGCATTTCCTGTGTTTATTTCAAGCAAAAGTAAGTCAGGGAAGTGATTGCTGTTACTTTGGTTCTCAAAAACAAAAAGTGCAACTGCTTGTAAAGAATAAGTGCCATCTTCTTTAAGGCCTGAACAGGCATTGGCAGTGAGTAGAAGTGACCACATTTATACATTTTCACACCAACTGATCCCATGTTCTCCATCAGTCATAGACTCTATTTTTACTAGACTCTTGTCACTTTGAAATCTTTCGCATGCTTATATATGTATTTGGATCTCCTCAGATTCTAAAAGGCTGACAGGAAGACCAGCAGTTTACACTGGACGCTAAAGTGTGAGCCAGATTGTCATCTCCCACGTAATCCCTGCAGGAATCTGACACAACTAAGCGTGAAGTCTGCACTGAGATCTGTGCAGCTTATGCCTACAGCTCAACTTCAGTTCCTATCAGGCCTAACCACATAGACATTGTTTGTGTCTACTCTATTAAACCTCCTAGGAAGCTCAGTTTTCCAAAGGTTGTGTAGACTGTGTATCGCTGTCATAGTGTTATGCAATTTATTTTCTCAGTTTATTTAATTTGATGTTGGCAAGAATGGAGGGTTAATGGCCTTGGCACAAACATCTCATTGCTGTTTTCCAGTTAGTTCTTTGAATATCTGGAGACTAGAAAGTCTTCTTTGGTCTCACAATGGCAAAGATACAGAGAAAGGTCTAATATGGGCAATAGCCCTCTCCCATTGTGGACTAATGATGCAAAGATCTCCCAGCTGTAACTCATCTAGCATGTGTTAGGCACACCTCATTTGGCTGTACTGTTCCTCTCTTTCCACACCAACCCGCTTGTCTTTTCAAGCACTCTACCACTGTATTTCTCTGAAGAGTTACCTTGTGCTTACAGCAGACAGTGCAGAGGACTGTCTCCTTTCTCTTCTCTCTCTACCTTCCTGATCACAGTAGGGTCTTACCCGAAGAGCACCAGACCTTCCATGGGGGCAGGAGTCTTCCAGAGTGCCGAGCTCTGAAGGAACCATTTTGCGGACATAATTTCTATATCCTCACATCCCACATGATTAAATAATCCTCTGTTCTGTGCCTGAGGCATGCCGAATAGCTAGTGAGAATTACTCTTGACAGACTGGAAAAGTCTCCACAGACGCCTCCGGGCTTTTGAGGTGCAGCATGTTCCCACCTCTCAACTCTACCTTCAAACCATTTGCCCTTCTGTAATGACTCTCCACTGAGAGATCCTGTGTTTTACTACGAGATAGGACATGTTTTCCTAGGGATAAAGTTATAATGTTTCACACTTAGGAAACTAAAGTCCTTTCTTTCTGATGTCTCTAACTGAACTGGAAAAATATGGAAACTGAATAACTGGAGAGGAAAAAAGCCAAACTGGTAGAAGTTTGGTTTGAAGAAACTATCAATTACTTTGATAGTTTCTCACTTTTATTTATTTTTAGCTGTATCAAATTGATAAATTTGTTCTCAATGATTTACATACATCACTTTATTTCTGTCTTTTGCTGCACCTGAATAAATCTAAAGGTGTCATCTGATAACTTTTTCTCATGCTTTGGTTTGCCTAAAGGATTATGGTATCTTCAGTTTAAGATTCTGCTCCTCTCCTTCCTTTCGTCCTTTCTCCATTAGAAAGTTTAAATACTCCACGCTCTTTATACCTCCGACTCCCAGGCAGCATTTGCAACAGTAGGAGCACAGAAAAGCATAAAAGCCAAATAATGCTAATAGGGCAAACAGAATGTAATTGCTTATGTGTGCTAGTTATATCCTGAAACAAATTGTTTCTTAATGCTGAGGTCAGACAGGGTTTAATTAGGAGAAATACAATTGGTGTAAAATTTTGCAGCAGGCTGCTTGTTTGGTGTCATGCCAAGTCAACATCAAGCCTTTCCAAATGGAAATTTTCATTAGAGGCCATTGGCAGCCTGGTTAGGCTGAGTTTCAGCTTTCTCAAGTCTCCTGGTAACATGAACCTGAAACGCAGCATATCTGCTTCCTAATAACAGACTGTCCCTATTGCAACTGTTCTCACACACACAGCTTCTACATATGTAACATCAAATGTACTCAGGATCTGCCATGGCTACTTTTTTTCTGGCCTGGAGCTGTTAAAATCTGCATGCAGATAGGACTTAGCATCACCTTCTAAAAAGTGTATAAATGACATTTTATTTCCATATTGTTTTCAGGCCAAAGTAATAGAGAAAGAGGCTTTTGAACTTCAGCAGAGAAATTTAAGCGAAATTTCTAAGCCTTTTTGTTGAGTTGTGACCCTTTTTTATTCTGTTTGTACCAGTCTATGCAATGTTCCCAAGGATTCTTATTGATGCTCATAGCAATGATAGTGCTCTTTACATTGATTATCACAGCCCCAGCGCTCATGCTGCCAAGGTTAAGGTTGTATCAGCATTTCCTTTATAGACCCTGCTGTTCAAGAGAAAAATGTTTAACTTGACTGAGAAAATTGGCTGGAGGGTGAATTTTTTTCCTCCTAATTTTGTGAGTGAAGCTAATATTCATAAAGCTACAGGATGGACATTCTGGCTTGAAGCATGCAGGCATGGGCTTTGAAAGGCTCTTCTATTCATCAGTATACCTCAGTAATCTTGAATCTTTTCTTGCTGTTGTGGTCCTAACAGGATGAAGGGCATAGAAAGTAGGTGACCCAGTGTGTACCACAGACCATGAGCTCTGAAGGTCAGCTACTGGAGATCCTTACTCCAGGAAATAAAATAAGTAAGTAAATAAATAAATAAACAGAAAGTAAAAATCTGGAGCAACGAAGGATTTGTGGCCACTGTGAAAGCTGGCTGGGGTGTCAGATGAGCTGGCAGAGACAGTGAGAGGACTACTGAGCCAAACTGCCACTGGAAATAAGACAAGCCAGTTTATAGGAAAGAGAAACTGCTGGGAAGAAAGTGGCAGAGACCCAAGGAGATATTCAGTAATTTGTTAAACTAAACAGGAATCTTTTAATTTCAGTATCTCCCTGCCCTGGTTCAGACTGTTCCTGAATCAGCATTTAAAGAATCACTTCTACCCTGAAGGTGACATTTTCTCTTCTTCACGCATTTCTAGCTGCCCCTTGAGCTCAGTCCCATTTTGTCTCTTTGTTCTACTCTCACTAGCACTTCTTGTGGGAACAGCACTTTGTGGACATTTTCCTCTTCTGTCTGTGGGCCAGCTGTGGTTCACATCTGCCTCTGTTCCTCTCCTGTCCTGTACAAATCCTTCTATTATTGTGCAGATCCTTACTTCTGGGTTGCTATATCTGGCTGGCTGCTGTCTATAGACACAGCTCATAAACACAATGAGAGTTACCTGTATCCTCTGTAGGTAAACATGTGTGGAGAGATGAAGAGGACTAGATGTGTTCCTGTCTCTAACCGATGCTCCAGTTGGGATCTAGTCTTGGTAAGTAGGAGGAAAAGGCAATTCCTCTTTGCCTGGGCTGGGCAAGTTAAGAATGTGAATATGAAACCCTCAGCTTCATGCACATGCATGATCAAAACTGTACCTTGAAATATTTGTGTTGTGAAAGGTACTAGAATTCTCGAGAGAGAGAAAGATTTGGAGGTTTTGCTAGCTTTTATGTGTTTCTTAATCTTTCACATAAAACGATAGGATTCTTCTGTTCACAAAACACAAAACACAGCAGTAGCTCTTCGGTGACTATCCTCTTTACAATTTAATTTTCACTACTGGTTTATACTGAGAGGAAATCCTTTTGCCCCACATGAAAACTCTCAGCATTACTTAGTGGTGCTGGCTATTTATTCATCTGGTATGGATTCTGCACACTCGTTTTTCTGGGTTTTGTTCTGTTTTGTTTTTAATCAAGAAGGCAAGTATAGGTAATGTTTCACTATGCACTCTGGTGCAGAGGACATGGACTGATTAAAAATGCTGCATGCATTCCTTGGCAGCCTAGAGGTGCTGTATGAACCCAAAGGAAACTTCTGCTCACAGTCAACTCAAAGATCACCCTTTCATTTGCCCTTATAGCTTGATTCCTAACTCCCACAACATCCACTCCCCTTTAGGCTTTCTGGAGCTGACTGGCTACTGGCTTTCCCTTGGCAGAGGGCAGGCGGGATTGCTTTTTCCTTCATCCAAGAAATAAACACACAGAAAGGTGGAAAAGGACAGCATCCAGAATTGCCTTTGTTTGAAGTTTTGTTAATTAGAGGTTTAGCATTTCTAGAGCTGATGAACACATGTTCGTGCATGTGTGACAATGAATATCTGTGCCTGGCTTTGACTCTGGAATTATAGTAGAGGATCAGGTGGTTAGATGGGAGTAGAAAGGCTAAATATACTCTATCTACCACGTGATCACCCCGTCTTGTTTTCAAACCTAGAGCCATTTTCTTAATTACCCCATGGGTAGCACAGTAACAGATAGGATGGCCCACTCTCCAGGGCACTTAAAAAACAGCAAATACACTGCCTTTTTAGAAACAAACAAAGAAGACTAACGAGCTGGAGGTGTTGTCATGGAAGTGCTGCTTAGGAGCATGGAAGGGTCAGCTGCCCTTCACGAGGCTCTGCGGAGCAGCTGGAGCACAAAGCCGCACTTGCCGGCACATGGAGCTGGGCGGCCGCGGGCTCTGTGAACGCTGCTTGTGGAGATGACGAGTCCCCTGCCGAAGACGGTGAGCAATGGGCCAAGGTCAGAGGCATTAGCGCACTTCAAAGACACATCGCTGGATGATCACTTGCTCCAGCCATGGCCATGCGCAAGGCACGCCACGAGGAAGCCTGGCAGAGCAGTGCAGCGCTGAGCCTCTGCATTTGCATGCTGCGCAGGGAAGCAAGAAGTGCTGTCTCCTGCTTAAAGGCTGCTACTGCTGCTTCAGTGGGAGCTTTGGCCTTTTCGGTGGGGAACCCAGGAGACAGGCTGTCAAAACAGAAGTCTCTTGTTCAAACCACCAAGCTTAGGAAATGGGATAGAAAAAAAAATTAAAAAGGCTCAGATCACTCAAACCAAAGAGAGTTGTTGATTCTTGTGGGTTTTTTGTTTTGTTTTGTTTTTGTTTTCCTCTCCTTTCTGGGGTTATTTTGTTATTTTCAGTTGTCTGGATGCAGCAGCAAGGAGGGTGGAGTTCTGTCAGGGACTTGAATGTAAATTCATTATTCAGTTTTGCAAACAGACAAACAAATAAAAGCTGATCTACGTTGAGGATGTTTTATATTTCCTCATTGTATTTCCCTTACTCTGTACAGTTCTTCATGGAAATCTCTGCAGTAATTCTTACTAACTGATGTTATGCCTACTGTGCAGGGCAGAACTGATCAACTGCAGGGAATCCTGCCATTTTCATTTCTCTTTTTTAATCGTGTCAAATTCATTCTCCTTTAGTAATCCCCATTATTCCCTCAGGAGGTGGAGGAAGATTTAATTGTTAAATTTGCATAGTAACTCTGCAAATAAACTGCAGTCTCTTGTAGACCTTTAGCCATTCCAGGCTTCATTTTAGTTATAAATCACTTACTTCTCTATGCTCAGCCACGCTGGCATTTCATACTCAGGAGGCTGGTGCACAGAAATGATTGAGGGGCAATCCTTGTACAGGTTTTTGCTTTTAGGGATGTTCTTTTATAGTGTAGCTTATTTCAAGATTATTTTGAGAATGGAGCTTTGTAGATTGATTGTATTTGCCCTTTTCCTTAGCTATCCATGTGATAAAATAATCCTGCCATAGGGGGCTTCTTACTGGTAGACCTCTTGTACATGTAGAAATAACATCAGAAATAACTAAAATTCTATTTAATGCAATAAAATACAAAGATAAATCTAAACTTTTACTATTGAGGGATAAAAATGAAATTAGTTGATTTTAAAGATAATTTTAAGAAGATTTGCAGAGCTTCTGCAGGACACAGAAAGCGTGGGATATTGTTAGAGTGAACAGCAAACTCTGTAATTCTTCTAAGTTTCCAAATGCAATCCATGGTAATTTTTGCCAAATCCTATACTTTAAAATCATGACACCAACTAGGCAGTGATGTGATAGACAACTGACTACATTATTTCACTCTTGTAATTGGATTGCAATTCAATCTGAGTGGTGCAGTATTAGTATTTAAGATTTTGATGGTAAAACTGTCTGCAGTTCTTTCTGCATCTCTGTCCTGCTCTACTGAATCTCTATTTCTTATGACAAACTGGCCTGATAAGTTACAAGCTTACTCTAGAGGAGAAAACTCCACAGAAGGCCAGGAAAAGTGTTAAGTCGGAGAGACAGTAGCCTGACTGAAGCTGTGTGGATGTGATGTATTCAAGAAGCTTCTGCACTTCACAGCAGCAAGCTAAACTATTCCAAGTGTTATTTCAAGAGAATGGATGTCTGAAAATCTTGGAGGTTTGCAAGATGCAATTGGATAAAGTCTTGGGCAACCTCATCCGACCACACTGCAGATTTTAAGTTGGCTACTGAGGAGCAGAGCTGGTATAGGAACTTTTGCTTAACTACTCCATTCACTGATAACACTGAGTATTTTAAAGCAATATGGCTGACTTCAGGAGGAAGCCTCTGATGCTTCAGACTAGAAACACGCTGTTGGGTTTTACAAGATGGCGGCCAAGAAGTGAAGCCTCCACATGAGTCTGGGAAGGACACACAAAATGGCTGTGGTCCAATGTTACTGATGGCATTTACAGAGCTGTTTACTTAGAAATAAGTGCAGAAGTTCATAAAAGTACCCTAGCCACCTCCACTAGGTCTGATCCATGTGGCAGACATAATAAGAAGTTGCTGATGGTGGCAGATCTCTGGCTCCGCTGCTCTCTCTCACATCCACCATGACTGGGCTGCATCTGCCTCTAAGCACTGGCTAGATACATTCCCTCCTTTAGCTGAGACAAAGCCTAAGTTAAAACATGTCTTCATCATCTACCTGTCCCAATCACTCCTGTGGAGGGTCATAATAAGCTACAACCCTCTGAAGATGCTTGCTGACTTCCCTACTGAAAAGGAGAGGAAAAAAAAAACAAGCAAATTGCTCACAGCAATAACTTATCAAAAGAATGGAATATTAGCCTGCTCCTAGTTACACATGCACCAAATACGTGAATGAATGAATGAACACTTTTGAATGAAATACAGACTCCGTGGGTCACTTCCAAAAGTACTTTGTGAGCGTTAAATCCAGCCCACATTATATGCATTTGGTACTTATGATTGACCTAATATGTCACATGGCGTCATTTCATTTTCGGTTCCAAGGCTATTTAGACATTTTTGCTGTGAACATTTAGATATAATAATTTCAGACTGTTTTAGGCAAATCTCTACTTATGATTCTGGAACTTACTCTCCACAAATATCATTGACTTTAATTCAGAATAAAGAAAATCTCTGCAGAAGTATATTTGCAGAATGGAAAACAAGTACAGCTTGAGATCCATAAAATATCATTTAAAAAGTTCTTTTGCAGGAAAAGCATTAAGCTTAAATGTTCCTCAGTTCTCCACCTCAAAATGCAAGATATTGCTGCTGGCATTAGGTTTTTTGTTTTTTTTTTCACCCAAGCCAGCATTCTCCTAAAAGAACATCCTAGTGCAGCTCCTTTATATCAAAGTAATGTGAAATACCTAAAATCTTTCCTAAAATTATATGTGTTTTCAGAGGGCTTATGAAAGCTCATTTGCCTTCAGTAACTTAATGTAATCCCTGATACTAATGCCGTGAGGTTGCTGTGGAAATATTGATTATATACTTACTGTTTAGGATAATCTGACCTATCCTTCCCTTCTTTCATTGCTGCTTTACCCCTTATACATTCCTTTATGGGTAAGGCAGGGTAGGAGCTACTCTCTATACCCTATCCTCTTTTATGAGTGAGGAGCTTTCTCAACATCAACTGTCTGCATTGAGTTTGTAATCCTGAACTATGTAACTATGTCTACTCTTTGCAGGAACTCTGTCTGCATTACGCAGTAGCCAGAGACATGTGAGGCCCCATTTTGCCATGGG
>JAUBOD010000386.1:3737136-3761398 GCA_032353885.1 Nothura maculosa
TTTGCCTTCAGTAACTTAATGTAATCCCTGATACTAATGCCGTGAGGTTGCTGTGGAAATATTGATTATATACTTACAGTTTAGGATAATCTGACCTATCCTTCCCTTCTTTCATTCCTGCTTTACCCCTTATACATTCTTTTATGGGTAAGGGAGGGTAGGAGCTACTCTCTATACCCTATACTCTTTTATGAGTGAGGAGCTTTCTCAACATCAACTGTCTGCATTGAGTTTGTAATCCTGAACTATGTAGCTATGTCTACTCTTTGCAGGAACTCTGTCTGCATTACGCAGTAGCCAGAGACATGTGAGGCCCCATTTTGCCATGGGAAATGTTGACTGTACCCGTAAGGCAAGCCATTCCCCAGAAGCTACAAAAGCCAACAGGGAATTTAATTGTTAAAAGATTCGCAGTCTCAGATTCTAGTTCCCATGGAAGACAAAATGTATGATTTTCTTCACATCTTGGGATGTGAGTCCACAGGAGCCTAATAAGGATCGTGAATGAGAGCAACCTATTAGCAATTCCTCAATTGGGAAAGTATTCTTAAGTATATGAGGAAGAAGAATAATCTTCACTGCTTTGGAACAAGTGTTTGCAGGCACCATGACTTAGGAATAGCTAGAATCTGCCAAATAGTGTAATGCAATGGTTTCACTTTTTTTTTCTTTTTTTTTTTCTTGCTGAAGCCACATGAGATTATGTGTCTAGTACTTTCTCAGCATATAGTCTCACTGATTTTGAAAGGACAGTCCTGGTGTCTGGGTGAAGAGCTATCTGTGTGATAATCAGTGACGAGACCCCAGAGCACCATGAAGAAATCTGAGAGCTATATGAACAGTCAGCTAAAATTCCTTTATACCGATAATTTTTCCTCTGCTAGTCTTTTGAACTCCAAGAGAAGCATAAGCCTTGACTCAGGCAACATGAAGTGTTTGCTCTGGCACCCAAGCCAGCAGATGTGACTACTTGGCATTCCTTCCCAAGACTTGAACCTCATGGTATGTCTGTGCCAAATGTATCCACATTATGCGAGAGTAATGGAAATTCGCCAGGCCGAGCGATGCTATGTTTTCTCAGATGAATGTTGCTCAGTTTAATTTTGAGAAACTGACTGATAAAAGCCCCAGGAATTACCTATTTGCCTGTCTTCTTTCTGTGAGACCCAGCACTTTTTACTGCATAGTGAATATAAGAAAAACATGAAGGAACAAGTGCATCTGAGACGGCAAAAGAGGCAAGCAAACCCGGTAAAAGGTGGGGCACTCACCTGAGAAAAAGAATTTCTTTCCTTTCTGAAACAAGAGCTGGTTGCACAGGCTGGCCATGGAGAATAAAGTTTGCCATCTGACACAATTCAAGGGACTCAAGTTGCACGGTCACACTGAGCTGTTTATTACAGTTTCCTCCTTTCTTTTTTCTTTCTGATTTCAAGCACAGACTAGCATGGGGAAATACTAGTGGTCATTTGCCTTTGACAGCACCTTGTAGGCGAGACGGAAATACACCAACTTGTGCGGCATTATACCTACAGATATACAGAAGTAGAAGGTGAAATGTATTTTGGACAACAAATGGCACAGGACTAGCCAACTGAAGACATGCATTAAAAATAGTAATAAAAAACCAATCACCACCCTGTCCTACATTTCAACTGACTACTAGTTACTATAGCCATTGTAGCAGGACATATCTACATAATTTACACAACAATACAGTCCCATTTTGGCCATGGTCTCTGGTCACTAACCTAACTCCTGCAAATAGCAAGCGTGATTTGTTGCCTTCAGCAGCCAGAGGCACTTAACACAGCTTGACTCAAGTGTACTCAATATGCTTGTGACATTTACCCACAGGGCATCCCGAGTCAAGAAAAGACTCAGAGGTGTGTGCAGGGAGCTAGGATTCAGCTTCAGAGTTGAGGAAAGTTATAAATATCCCAGGGAGCCTGTCTGGCACAGAGCGAATCTACTGTCACCTGGCCACAGCCTGATAAAACAGCTGGAGAACGTGATGCCTTTTGTTACCAAGTCTTTCACTTAATTCTACAGGGGAAAAAAAATGCTACTGATACAGAAGGAACTCCTCAGGTTGTGGCAGGGGATTGCTGCTGTACTATTAGTGCAATTGATTACTTCAGCAAATAGCCAGAAGTAGCCATTACTTCCTGAGTTACTTCCACTACAGTAATCAAGTTCATGTTAACAAATTTCAGTTGTGAAGGAAATCCAGGAGGACTGGCTTCTAACTATGGACATCAGCTGCAGGAGAAGAAGACGGGGAGAGACATAGTAAAGTGCAGAGCTCCTTCTATTTATTACCTGGGGGCCAGAGGGAAATGGAACATTTTTTACAGTGTTTTGAAAGGCTGTTTACTAACTTTTGGCCTAGAAGTAAAATCTGGGAAATGATTCACTATATACATGCCTTTCATAACCGCCTGCCTGACACGCAACAGGCCAGATGTATCCTGCAGGGTTGTTGTGTACAAGGTGCATGAAAGACAAGTTAGGTGGTAATGTTCTCCAAAACCCCATACAAACAAGAGCTACAGCACAGTAACATCTGGGTGGGTAATTTACAATGAGTAGCTTAATTAAAATGCAAGGTTTTTTTTCTGTGCAGATACTGTCGTGAGTTTCTCAGATATTCTTTTGAAATTATTTCCTGTGTTATTCCTTGTCCACAGCAATTCATTGCAAGTCTAGTCAAAATAATGTTGAAATTTGGTATATGAGACTGAGATAGGATATTAGGTTGTCTGATTAGCTAAATGAGACATCTTGAAAAGTCTCTGCTTCGGTACTAGGCTTTCAAAATAGAAAATGGCCTTGTGAAAATATTCTGTAATATTTACTTAAATGCTACTGTTTCAATAGCTGGTAGTAAATTCATTCAATATAATATTTTGAGAAAGTCAGCAGAAAAAAAGATCAATAGTCAAACAAATCATTTAAATCACTTAAACACACCATTATCTGAGGGTTAAGTAGTGTTTGCCTACTTGCAAACACAGTTTCATGCAGCAGAATGCAAAAGATGCTTTTGAAACTCAGAGTGGTCTACAGCTATATGCTAAAACTAATTCCACTACCTTTCTCATGCAAATAAACAAAAATGAATTTTGAAGTCCGAGCTACTTCAGTTATATAATTTATTTTGGTTTGTGAAACAAAGAGGTCCTTCTATGCATATAAATCAACAGTGGTAGAATACAGACTGCCATAAACCTTAACCCCACTCATCAGGAACAAAAGATGAGTTGCTACCAGTTCTGCTGGTGGACTGAGCTGTTTTGTTTGTTTACCCTTTGCAAATGTTCCCCAGAAACATCAAGTTGTGCCAACCTACCAAGCACACTGACAGCAGATAACAAAAACAAAAAGGTTTATGCATGATAAAAGCATATTGAAAATACGTGCATAGTCTTAGGCTGTTTTATACTATTCAGTGGTGTATTTGGTGTATTAAAATGCATTATACAATAGTATTTAGGTTGAGTCCAATCTCTGCTTGACACTTAAAAATAATTTAAGAGAATTAAGGTATTTCATATAGTAGTTTTGTTATTCTTTCTGCCAAAGGGAACAACAATTCCACAAGAGGGAAATTATAGAGATGCAAGTTATACAAGGAAATGAACTTAAGCGATGTTTCATTTTCCTAAAACATTACAATCTTTTTCTTTTCTTAGAATCCTGTGGATGAAGTAGATGCATTCAGTATTTGCTTTTTTTAGTAGAGTTCAATAGGATGCATCGTAAGTTATTCTTACTAAGTGTCAAAATGAGTCCAAGTGACAGATTCTGTATTTGCTTACCTACATTTAACACTGGCATATCTCAATTCAGTCACACTAGGGTAAATAAACTGAGACTCTGGCTTCCTATTCCCCCTTGTTTGATCTCACTCTAGATCAGTGATGCCAAACTACCAACTCTGGCACATAGAGATCTGTGCTGGCACCAATGAAAATGAGCAAATAACATTTTCAAAATATATTTGACGCCAGACACCAGTGAGCACCCTCACTGCTTCAGGAGCTCGCTGCTGGAAAGCCATTTTTCCTCTGAAATCCACAATTACTTCCTATGCGTGGCTGCAAGGGCCAATATGACATTTCTCTTCTATGGTCTTGAAAAAATAGATCTCCTGTATTAATCCCCAAAAGAGATATCTATGTGGTTCCTTCTGTTCTGGACATCTATGAAAATGAGTTAAAATGCAATCCAGCCTGCCTCAAAAATACGCACAAAGAAGATCTGAATCAGGCAAAATGTTGAGGACAACAACCCATATTTCAAACTTACGAGGTTTTTCTAGACTACTTTTATTAGGATACAACAAAACAAAAGCAGAGAATTATCTAGAGAAAGTATACATCAAAAAATAGTGAGACAAAAAGAGGGTAAGTTCCAGGAGAGGTCCGTGGAATCATCTGGGAATTTTACTTGCTAAATTGTCTGCTAAGGCAGGGATCCTGCATACAGGTGGCACACACAACCTGTCCTACCCTCAGGACACACTGCAGCTATTCCAAGGCAACATGCATAGCGATGCCGACAAATCCTCCCAGACCAAACCCCTAGTGCGTGGCTCCTCAGGATCATGCGGGCCTGGAGGTCCTCATGCTTGGCAAGGTGGAGAGGATAGTCCAGCCCATATACCCTCCTGGGGCTAGCGCTGTTCCTAGGAAGAGCCATGGCCCAATTTACACCATCCAAACCCTGGATCATTAAGTCATTTCATTTGGAATTAAGTGGCCATTCATCCCACAGCCCAAAATCCCACAAGAACTGCCATTGGGAAGAAATAAAAAATAATAAAGGTAAAAGAATGAAAATAAAATTAACCTTGGCTTGAATGTACCCGTGCACGGTAACATACCAAGGAGGACTTGCAGGTTGCAGCACTGTAGCTCCCCCTTCCCCATCCCTGCTTGCACCCTGCACGTCCCCCTGCCCCAGCAAGGCCCCCCGAGCCCGCCCACCCCCTTGCCCACGCCCCCTTGCCAGCGGTGCCCACGCCGCGCCGACCCGCGCCCCACGCCCACGCGCGCCCACCAGAGGGCACCAGGCGCCCGCGTTGGCGCCCTCAGCACATTCCCCATACGTGGCGCGTGCGGGCAGCGTGTGTGCGTTTGCGTGCCCACAGCCTCCATAGGCGCTAAGCCTGGCCCCGAGGAGCAGGCCCCGCCGCGCAGCGGCCTCCCAGCCCCACGGCATTCCCGCATCTCCTGCGAGGCTCGGGCAGAAGCCACCGCTGGCTGGGCTTGTGCTGTTGCGCGATGCTTGGGGCGTTTACATGCTGGTCACATGCTGTTAAGGTCTGCATGTCCCGACAGTCATTCAGCCTTCAGTTTCTAGGTTATCTCTATGACAAGCTCCTCTTTCAGGCTAGAGCCTGATACACAGAGGACTTTGGTCACTGGGAGGTGATCTCCACTTTTCTTGAGAAAACTAGCATACTAAAGAGGGTTTTGTTTTTTTGTTTGCTTCCGCAGATTTCTTCTAGAGCACAGCCCATCCAAATTTGAAGGCAGTGCTGTGTTTTCACACATGCAGTCCTGCGGCTGGTGTGCTGAGGCACTGCTCAAATGTGATACACGAGATCCGCTTGAGGTGGTTCCTTCAAAGTTCACACCAAGCTGCAGAGCAAAGCCGGGTGAAGGGGGAAAAGGATATCTGATAAGCATCAGCTGTCTGTTCCAGAGAGCAGGAACAGGGGAAAAGTGATCTCCTCAAGATAGATGTCATTGCCAGACCATACTGGCAAGTTACACACACAACTGAAGCTAGAGAATTTGCCAAAATTAAAAAAAATGACGGAAAACAGATGCAAAACAACAAAAAGATGCGAGAACAAAATGAGTCTTTGGTCAACAGCAGCACACACTGCAATCCCTAACCAATGAGGGTCATTTAAATAGGTGGAAAAGAGATTAGGGTCCAATCTAGCAGTTGTTCTGTTTAAATTAATCTCATAGGAATCAGTTAGGTTGGTGTATATGTGTGTATATGTGTAAATATATGTGTGTATGTGTATGTATATTTTTAGAGAGACAGAGAAAGAGAAATAAAAAGAAATGAAAGACAGAAAGAAAGAAAGAAGACAGAAAGACAGAAAGAAAGATAGACAGAAAGACAGACAGAAAGACAAAGACAGAAAGAAAGAAAGACAGAAAGAAAGACAGAAAGAAAAAGAAAGATCAGGCCTTGAATTAGAAGATTTGTCACATTATAGAGCTACACTGATCTTTAGAAGCTGATTATCTAACGCAATCTGGCCCAGATATTTCAAACAAAAAAGCAAAATATGCTAAAAATGAAGTTCCTTTCAGAAATACTGAACCCCAAATCTCCTGCCAGTTTTTAGCTGCAGCAGAGACTGTAGTAATTTCATCCTCCCTATCTGGGGCCCTCTCCAGCTCTGCAGAGCCTTGCTTGGCTGTGATCTTGCTTTCAAATACCGCTGGTTTTCTGGGACAGGCTCAGCTGTGAGGAGGTTGTCCCACTGGGTCTTGAGTTTCCTGAGAGCCCATGTGATTAAAGAGAGACTCCTTCCTTTTGAGCTCAAACCTTTTCCAGAGCTGCCTTTTCTTGCATGAGTAACACTGAGTAAATGAGTAAACTAAGGGCACTGAAATGCGTACACTCAGCACTGTCAAAACAGCATTGCATATTTCCAAGCAGTATGCTGCCTTTTCATAAATCACCTAAGTGTGAGGCAAATTGTGCTTTGGCCAGAGCAGAAACCGATAGGTAAAGGTGCTGGGGATAAGGAGTATCAGAGGAAGCTTACATAAACACACTGGGAAGGGAAGACTAGATAGGTGCTAGCTTCAGTCTCCGGTGTCCAGTATCAGTCCTTTGCTTCTGCATGTGTGCAGGAGCCAGCTCACAAGAAGGGAATCCTATAAATTCCTGCAAAAAGCTTCAGCCCAGTACCTATATGCTACTTTTAGCCATGCAGACTACAGTCTAGTGTTGGTTTGTAGTCTGTCCTACTGCTCTGCTGACTACTACTCCAGCAGTCTCAGCAGTTCCTTGAAGAAGTGAGACCACTCTGAAGGGTATTGAAACATTGATAAAATCACCCGTGCAGCAACATTGAGATGTGGTTTTAGCCTTGCTTCTTTTCTCAAATAAAGAACTGAACCCATTAGGGTGTTGCCCTGATGTTAAAAAAAAAAAACATGGATATACCCTAAGAAAAAGAAGCCTTTTGGTCCTTATGGAGTGTCAAAGCATTTCAGACTAGTGGAAACTAGATCAGTGAGTAAATGGGATCACTCGGGAGCAAACAAAAATAGCAACATGAAAGTAGTCTGTAGTGAAGTCCTTTTTTTTCCTACCTTTGTGGAGGTAAAGAGATGAACAGAGTGGCAAAGCTGCCTTTTTCAAACATTTTAAGCTCAAGTGAGGTGAATGAAGAAATTTGATGGTTCCCAAAAGTAAATATGTATGGACTTTTTTGAGATGGGCATAAGCAATTTACCCACCATCAATACAGACTACGTGCTAGGACCATGTCATACAGACAACCAGTGAAGATAAGGATGTGTGCACACCATTAATTTCACTTTGCAGGCAAAAGGGGTCATTACTGTGATCTCAGACACTGCAGCATTAGCCGAATGCTGAGGTCTGGGTTTGCTCTTCAGTGCTATTTTGAGCATAAAGAACACCTACCTTCAAACATCACTGTCTGCATTCTCATTTTTCCAGGAAAATATCAGCAATTATATTACCCTACCAATATCAATTGTGCATTTGTGTCTGTTTCTGTACAGCTTGTGCACTGGAAATGTGTTTTGGCTTCAGTACAAATCCACTTCAGTGCCCCCAAAGAGATCTTCATTGTTATAAAGCCTTGCTGAGATTGTTTCCAGTTTATACACAACTGTTTCTAAACCCTGGGACCTGTACTTTTGGTTGTCTACCGGGGAAGAGTGGCAAAGATTAAAGAAGAGCATGCCTTCGGCTGCATACTTTAAAATAAAACAGCCGTGGTTTTCAGAAACCTCTTTTAAGGTGTAGTAAATCCGACTTTCCAAATGCCCAAGGCTGTGTTTATCTAAAAGTATCTTGGGGGAGATTGCTATGTCTATTAATCTGTTTTCCTGTTTCCTTACCTCAGGGCTTAAAGGCTACATAAACCAACCAGCTAGAAGGCTGTTAGGGAAAGTCTCCACAGACAAGTATCTCCCTCTGCTTTCTGTTCTTAGGCAACACACTCCTGGTGCAGGGAAATCATTAAAAAATGTTTTGAATCAGGAGTACCGGATGAGGGTGATGATAGGGACAAGGCAGCATGATTTCTGTATAGGAAGAAACTGTGTCTCTAACCTGTTAAAGCGCTTTGAAGGAGTTAACAAAACAGTGGATAAAGGGGAACCAATGCCTAGTTTTTATTTAGACTTTCAAAAGGCTTTTGATAAAGTTCCTGAGAAGAGGATATAAAGAAAACAAGGTGAGAGTTAAAGTCCTGCATAGATAGAAAAAAAAAAAACCACATTTGAGAGAGTGGAAACAAAGAGTTGGAACAAACAGCCAATCTCAGCATGGAAGAAGGCTACAGGTAGGGTGCCCCCAGGGATTAAAAGCAAGCAAGATGTGTGCTTGGGTTATTTGTTAATGATTTGAAAACCAGGATGAATAGCAAAAGTGACAAAATCTGTGCCATACAAAATTAAGTAGGCAGGTCAAATAGAGAAGCAGAAGGAATTGCAGAGGGTGAAAAAAATGAAGAAAACTGAGATAGTGGATGAAATTCAATGCAAGCAGGAGAAAAATGATATGTAGAGAACACTACAGACTACTCATGCAGATGGATAGGTTTTGAATTACTTTTAAACATCTCAGAACGCATCAGGCACCAGTAGAGACAGCTCAAGGAAACCAGCTGCTGACTGTGCAGTGGTGGTTGAAAAATATGAAGAAAACATCAGTCTTTGAGAAAGAAAAAATAGTTTAAAAAACAATAAAGAAAATACTAAAATCTGGTGGCCACAACATTCAATTTCAGCGCGTCATGTTACAAAGGGGAAACAAGGAGACTTGTTTCATAGACTCAGCGAGGCTTGGTTTCTTCTGGCTGTGCCTCTCGCTCAGATTCTCAGGTGTCCAGAAAAGCGTGGACTCCAGCGGAAGCTTTTTCAGAGGTGAGGGTATTCACTGCAGCTCTCTTGTCTGCGGATTCTGTTATCTACAAGAGAGGAGCTCATATCACAGTGTTTCCTGTCAGTAGGGCACTAACAGCTGCCTGGTTTGATTAAGCTTCTGGGAAGTTAGCGTATTTGAGACATTTTTGCTTCCAACCAGGTTAGAAATGGCCAGCTAGTTCAAAGGTTATGGGCTGCAGTGGAAACAGGAACAGACACACATAGAGACAGCATTTTCTGAGCCAAATTGAAAAAAACAACACTAAAAGTTCATTAAAAATGACCAGAAAGTGGAGAGTGAAGTAAACTGTGACAGAAATACAATATACTTGGCTATATTGCTATGATATATATCAGATAAATTTAATATAATATATTTATCCATATATATTGTACAGAGAAAGCAAGGTGGATTTTCTGTCTTTTCATGTCATGCTATAAAAGCATTGGCACACATTTAAACTAGAATTATGAAATACATTTTATTGCATTATAATTGGGTTTGCTGGTCTCTGACATCTATCTTCACTGAAAATCGGCAGTTAAAATCGATGTTTATTTGGGGGCTGACAGTTATCACAGGTGAGAGGTTTTGGTCGGTCTCAGTCTTATGGTCATTTTTTTCAGCAGACTGAGAAGCTTTACTCTGCTTCTAGAAAGGTAGGATCCAGAGAAATATCCAAAAATCAAGGTTCACTGACTAAAAATATACAGTACTAGAACAAAATTCGAGTGTTCCAGAGTGACCTCCGTGACCTAGGGCAGATGAAAATCATGAAAAAGAAAAGTTTAAATTGATATAAAATTATAGTATTTAAACATGAGATAATAAGCTACATCAAGCTTGTTGTAACAAGCATGTTAGTATATACCATGTTGGTAGGTATAACATAATAACCTACACAGAACTGAAGGAAAACACAGCACTGATCACTAAAGAATAATGTTTATCTCAATCACCTCAGCCAGGGTATCAGTCATCTTAGCTAGGTATAGAAATGGCCCTAGTGAAAGACAGGAACCAAACACACATATCCAAGGGACCATCCTGTGGAGTCTATCAGTTTATTGCTTGTGAAATCCTTACAACTTTCTCTGAATCAGGGTACCTTAAACAAGTCATCCAGTCTTGCTAGAAGAATTGCTGCATATAAGAAAGGAGATCTAAACCAGATGTATGTCTTCTGAAGTGGGAGTAGAATAACTCCAAAATGCTAACTCTTGGGCAAATCATGGAGAAACAAGAGTTGGCCTATCTGAATGGAGATTCTGCCTGCCACCACTATAACATGTGATTAATTCTATATCAGACCACATTTTGCCTAGCCATCACATACCCATAGAAGAGATTCCTGTCCAAAGTTATATCTATGAAGAGGTATTTAATGTGCTTCTGAGTAATCCATCTGAGTTCTATGCCTGTGGCAATAGCACAAGAAAGGCCAATGCACTGCAGAGAAAATGTCAGCTTTCTACAAGGCAAGCAAGGAAACATTATTCCCCTGTACTATAATGCAATTTTCTTGAAGGAAGGTGTTTCTTGGTTTGTGTTTGGCTTCCTGAAATTTTTGGAGCTATAGCATATCCTAATCTGCTCCATAGGGCAGTAACACCTACTGAGATCAGTGTAGTGGGAAAATGCTAGGTCCCAGCTCTGATCTGTTACATGACTGTAAGTGACTTCTCTGTACTTTATTTTATCCTCCTTTCTTTCACCTCTCTGGATTATGAATATGAATGCAATCCCTTTAGACGAAGACTGTCTTGATGTTTCTAGGAAGCATGGCAAAGAAGACTAACCTCTCTGACATATTAGACACGGCTTATTGCTGAGACACAGAGTAATCTGCAAAAACCTGTGGTGGATGAAAGTCTGAGAACTGGTGTCCTCCTTGTGGTTCTCTCTCTCCATTGCTAGAGGGGTATGACTGGATATACAATTGGGTCCCATGGCCAACCAGTGCTGTCAGCCTCCACAGGTGCTGCTGATTTTTCTTTGTTTGAGATTAGAATGCAGTGTGGGGTTAAGATTACTCAGAAGATTTCATAGCACCATGGTCCTATTATTAAACTTGAATTTTTTGCAAGATCCCATAGTCTCAGAAAACACATGTTGGCTACCATCGGCCTAGTAAGGAGCTCTCAGCCTCTTCAGGTATATTGTAAAATTGTTGCTGGCCCTTAAGGGAAATCACAACTGTGAGCACACTTTCTTTGTCATTTCTGTGTTGAAAGGTGCTGAGAAGTATGGCAAAAAAAATGAGAAGGAGGACCTAGGAACTGGCAAGTAGCTTTTAGCAGAACTCTCTTCAACGGTGTTAAAAAATAACTTCTGCTGATTTCAGACCAAAGATCCAAGGAGGAAGAAGAAGAGGACCAGAGGCCCCAGAGCAGCCAAGCAGAGCAATGTGTCCCTGGCACAGGGGAATGGAGGACAAGTATTCCTTGGGGTTTATGCAGAGCTACTGGAAGCGAAGCTTGAAAACTGGCAGAATGGAAGTTTGGAAACCAAGCCCAGGACTGAGGTGGTAATTTAGCTTATTTGAAATAAAAACAGCTTAAGCTGAAGCCAGTCAGAATTCAACTGACTTGAAGCTGCAAGCAAAATTAGCATAACTCTCTGCAGGTTGAAACATGGGGGAAGTGGAGTGAAGGATTCAGCCTTGATGTCTGCCAGGGGAAGGGAGCTGTACTTCTTCTGCACTCCTATTCAAAACTATCCCTTAAAGCTAAAATCATTGCAAGACCAGACTGGAAAACCATAATAGTGCCTGCTGGCCTTAACTGCAAAAGGCAAAAAGAGATGACTATGGCAGAATGATCATTAAAAGGAATAAAAATACGAGCAGCCCCCTAGATTGGTAGAGCATGGTAAATACTAATGACAGACAGAAACATCTCTGCTGGGAATCTGTCAGCGTGCATCAGTGTAGCTATGCTGCCAACTTCCACGGTGAATTGAGGCTGGTTTATTCCATTAAGAACCCAGACTGTGCTTGCAAGTATGTATAGGCCCTGTCTGCAAAGTGCTCTGCTCAGGATGGGGGAGGAGGCAGGAGGACGTTGTCAGTGCCACAGTCTGCCATATAATGCTGAAAGATCCAAGATAGCTCTCATGAGCTTGCTTAGGTACCAGAAGCCATCTACTCATAGTGGTAGCCAGGCTGGCTAACTCAGACATGCAAGCTAAAATATACTGCTACTGCTCTTACACTGTAATTCCAGTCTGCAAACTTGATATTTGCAGAGCTAGCTTGTAGACCTAGCCTGTGTAATTCAACAGGGGGATTGCTGTATGTATGTGCAAGAGAGAGAGAAAGCACAGTTAAGGGATGCTGTGCTCATAGGTTTGTGTATATCTGAGAATCTTAATTGACCATGTACTCATGTCCGAGGATGCAGTTTCTCTGTCTCTTTCAAATTAAGAGACTTAATTTTGACATAGTCATTAATGTCACCAGCTGTAATAGAGCACAAAAGAATCTGTTTCTGAGTATTTTCCATGCACTTACACTAGCAGCAATGAAGGTAATCTCTCTTTATGCTTGTCTAAAACAAGAAACTCTTTGTGAATTGTAGTGATTTTGCATCAGTGTGCCTAGATACAAACTATTGTGTGTAATATAAGGTAACATTGTGATAGAACATTGTAGTGTTCTCTTATAACTGGGTAATCCATGTTTCCAAGGCTTGAGGCAGATTTCTAGACCTACAAGTATCATGGAAGTGTTACCTAAAAATTGCAAAACAGAAATGATCCCATAAGAAAGAATCCAAAATGTATATTTTCATACAGAATAAGCATAGTAGCCACAATTTCTTTAATGATTCATCAATCACCATTTTACTTAATTGATCTTAGTTTTGATACAGTATCCCAATGTCTATCTCTCTCCTGTATTTACGGGAAGAAGGGGTTCTGAGGAATGTGTGATCAGCAAATTCACCAGTGTTTTGGGTAAAGTATAAACATGCATGAGCCTAGACATGCTTGAAGCCAAAGGAAGTATTCGTAAAGCATTTTTAGTTGTTATTCAGAACAGTAGGATCCTAGAAATCTCCAGCTTGAGGAATAAGCATACATCCATGCTGATTTAGCTGAAGTGATCAGTGACAGCAAACACACATTTTTCTAAAAGAGGTCTTTCTGTGTGTTTGTCATCTGCCTCTAAAAAATAGCCCTATCTGAAGTTTAAAAATGAGTCATCTTCTATATGTCATGGATTCAACACACATAAAAAAGAAAAAAAAAATACACAGTGGGATTTTTTTAAGATCTTTTTTTTCCAGAAAGAAATACTGTTGCAGATAAAAAAGTTTTTCCAGGCTTGCCCAGGGCGCTCCTTGAAATACACTATATGGACAATGCACGATCAAACCTCTGCCTGTCTCCAGGAGATACTCATCATGTCTCTCTTTGGCAAGCCAGGTTTCCTGTCCAGCCTCATGGGATTTACTGCCTCATTATGGTGGAAAAAAAATCAAGGCTAGTGACAGATCATATATAGTCATGGAAGAACCAAAAAAAAAAAAAAAAAAAAAAAAAAAAAAAAAAAAAAAAAAAAAAAGAAAAGGAAAAATGGATTTAATTACAAGTCAATTAAATATAAATCATTAGAGGGATAAGGGAAAATACAGCATGTAGAGACTTGCAAGAAATACAGGTGTTCTCTGATTTTCTGCCCCCGCCCTTTGGATTAACAAGGCTGAGGAACAGTGTCTGTACTGGCAGCCTTCACATCTGCTGGGTGGAACTAAAAAGCACAAGGTAGATTAATGATGCTGTGGCACCACTAAAAAGAAACAGTGACAGGAAATGGGCTCTTTTGGCCAGGTTGGTTTGTGCTTTCCTCTCTGCTTAGTGACACATAACTCTTTATGAGGGCATAAAATTGCTTTTTACTAATTTTTTCCTCATTCAAAAGTCGGCAAAGCCACAGTGAAAGCTAAAGAGGAGGAAGGCATGGCTCTAGTGGGAGGGTTGGATGCAGCCAGCCACCTTCAGGGACTACTGGGATATCTCATTTTCTTCCCTCCCCGCCTTTTGGATTAACAAGGAACCTGCACTTGCAGATCCTGAGTCTGCAGAGCATTTGCCACCATGCAGACTGTGAGTGCCTCTGGCAAGCAAAGTCCCATCGTGCAGCTTTGCTCAACTCTCTAAAGATTTTTTTTAAAAAAAAATCTTCCTTAGTCATACCATCACAGTAAAAAAAAAAAAAAAAAAAATCACCAATCCTTCTTTATTCAAACCACAGTACACCAAACTCAAACCAAGATCACCTAGGTCCTCTTTACAGTGGAAAATGGCCTTAGCTCATTCAAAAGAGCCACAAACCCAAAAAAAACTCTCTTTTTTTTTTTCCAGAGAAACTTCCAGTTCTGAATCAAAGGCACAGTGCTCAGGCAGTGCAAAGCAGCATAGTTCCACAGATGATTCACCCAAATTAACTGCTGGCCAGTGTGTTAAAAAAAAAATATCCCTGAATTGTCAGTCAGTCTGAGCTTCATTATTTGCTTCTTACACATTTCTAGTGATTCTTTCCTTAGCTCCAGTACATGAAAATGCCATTGAGAATCTGCTGATTCAAGTATTCCCACCCCCGGCAGAGAGCCAGTGGGAAGAAAGAGAAAAAAGAAACCCAACTTAACATGCTGTTTTTCCCCCTTCAAATAACCCCTAAATTGCTTCCTAAATACACTCAAGTTTTTGAGCAGGGTAGCTCTGATATGGAATGGGGCTACAATTTTTATTAAGGACGAGCTCTGCAGCAAGCCTATGAACTCCAATAAATTTGTAACTGTGTTCCCAGTGAGAAGCAGAACAATAGCCTCTCCTGCTTAATTGTGGATTGCAGCAAGTGGTTTCATGCTCAAACCCTCCCGTAATGTAGTCCTCTCCTTTTAATCATCAAAGGTGATCTCTGCCAAAGCAGCTGACAGTTGCATTTGATCAAGTGTAATAGGAACAGTCAGATCTTCCAGGATCCTTGTAGTTATCCATTTTCCATGTGTAATTCCAGTCTATTTCATACAACTTTAATATGACAACTGTATTACAAAATTACAGGAAGGATTTGGGGTGAGATGACTCACTTTTTTATTATTAGAAAATCTGATACCAAAACAAAATCCATTCTGTATTCCCAGCTCTGATATTGACCCTCTGTATGACCTTGAATAATCTTTGATGTCTAAATCCCTCCTTCCTCTTTGCCTGTCCTTGCAGTTTAGATTGTGGGCTGGGCAGGGCAGGGACTGTTTGTTGTTGGATCTGTTTGTAAGAGCAAGCACAGAGGAGTGTTCAGTCAAAACTGATGTCCCTGGATGTTAGTACTACGTGCACATATATTAGTATTGGTATAAATATTTATATTTATTGCAAAACGTGTATATGTATATACACATATAGTTAAATATATATATTATATATATATACAAATACAAACATTCTAGATAGTGGTTTACATTTGAGAATGAGTACTTTAGGGATGTGAGATGTGAATTTTAAAATCAAGACAAACAACCTATCCTTCATCCCTCTGTACAACTGCACTCCAAATAGGTTTGCCAGGAGATCTGCCTTTAGACTTTGCCCTACAGTTTTTGCAGTTCGATTTACATTGGTGCTGGCAAAGCAAAGCAAAATGTCTGTTGTGTGTGCCAGCTGCTGACTAGACCCACCAGGGATGCTCAGAGGTGTCTGCTGCCTGAGTGTTGACCACATCTACTATGCAAAGAGCCCATCGTTTATTATATTACACCATGGGTCAGGAGGACATTGCATCTCTTGCGCTTGTGTCAGATGTCAGCATTTGGGAAGGTGGCTGGTGGTGGGGAGGGGAGAGCAGAAGACAGTCAAAATGAAAATGGTTTGGTTAATTAATTGCAAGCACTGCTTGAAGGACCAGCACGTATATTTAATCAGTTGCCTAGTAACAAACGGTGTATGATGTGAATGCTATCAGCCCGCGGCGTGAGCAAAGGATGGTTCCTTTCTGTTTTTATCAGCCACCAGCATGCATACCCTGGGCGTTGCGGACCCTTGTGCTCAGAAGGGCTGTTTTGCCCCCTCACAAAAGCTGCACGGTGGCACTGAGTCCTGCATTTGGGCCCCACTATCCTGCTCCTCCCCTAGACATCTCAGAGGGAAGACTGTCTCTTCTAACAGGGAGTGACCTTTTCAATGGTGAATCAAATGACAAGAAAAATTATCCAGATCTCCCCTCCCCTCCACCCACCTTTTTTTTTCTTTATGAAGTTATCTACACACTGGGAATAGAGCGCAGACGTTGCTGCTGTTCACATTCTATTACTGACACCAATGTCACCATTAACAGTATATATCCTTCATAAAAACCTTTGCAGAGAAAACCAGGTAATCATTGGCATTGGAGCAGAGGCAGAATTAATAAGAAAGTGGGTTTGTTGGTTGGTTTTTTTTTTTCAGTGACCTTATAGGAAGAAGGGCAAAGAATGGATAGATGCTGGATTGCAGCACATAAAACTAGCTCAAGACTGTACAATTCTGTTTCCTGTAGGTGAAAAAATAACTCATGACCTGACAGGCAACTGAACATTGAGTACTCCTTTGGTGCTAGTTTTAGGAGGGAATTTGACAACAAGAATTTGCTTGTAGTTTTCCACCACCCGTATGCCATTATGTTCCCTGGGCCTGATAATGCAAGGACACAAAAAACACTCAGAGTGCCTATCCGTATTCTGAAAGAGAAATAAAAAGGGAACATCCATAAAATAAAAGCTCCCATTTATGTTTTAACATGCCATGTCAATGTTTGTGTGTCCTTATCAGAGCTTCCTCTCGTCCCTCCCCCCTCTCCATTTGTAAATCCCACTGGATAAAAGACTACATCTTCCATAAAGAATTCCCACCAGAAATCTTTATAAATCCTCCATCAGTGAAATACTCTGCTGTCATGCTGAGCAGAAGCTAATCTAATTAAGACGAGATCTGCTAAATTTAATAGCCTGCTATGAATTTTTACGGACATCTGGTAACTGGAAGGTTGGAACGACTCTGACACATCAAATACACATTGTCCAAATGACCAGTATCAGACCGTTATTTTTCCTTTTTCGGTCACTTGTAGCTGATGTGGGATGCAATCATCACCTCAGGGTACACTCATGTGACTCCTAAAATTAATGAGGATTATGGTGCATACAAGTTGGGAAGGAGAACTGGGCCGATGATGTTTCCTCAAATGTTGTTTTTTCATGATTAATGAAGGATCAGGACATACATACATTACATTTCATTGTTTACAAATACTGTAAACAATTCCAGTGTGTGCTGGAATCTCTGTTCACATACTTGTCCTCAGTATGTACAAGCTGTGAACTCAGGCTAGGCTGTCTGCTTCCCTCAGTCAAAGCCCTATATCATGTCTTCTGGCCAGGTCCCCATGAGCACCAGAGCAGCATTTTAGCCAAGTCTCTTCTGCTGGCAAGGGACAGAGGACAGAGGGGAGGGATAGCAGGGTTTGTCTCTCAATCTGCTAGCGCAAACACTAGCTGAACCCTCCCAGTTGCCCTCCGGAAAATGGACACCTGTAGTGTTACAAGGCTGATCCCATCCCACAAGCCATTACTTTGGGAAAGGAGCACATTTGCAGTAGTGCACATCCTTCTCCCCATCCTTATGAGCCATGCTGGGAATGCTGCATGGATGAGCTCCTGATACTTTTATGCCTTATTAACTCATTAACCAGCAAATGCCTGAACATTGTTTCCATCCAGGCAAGTTCCACCGATGTGCAGTTTTCCCAGACATCACTCTGAGCTGTTCATAATAAAATCACAAGTACACACTCACACACACACACATAGATTACATGCCAAGTTATGTAATTTTCAGGCAGTGCAGACTGCACGCAAGGCATCATGCCAAGCCTTTCAAAATAGGCTGTTTATAGTTTAAAGCACTTATTTTCTTATTTGCTGTCTTGATAAATAAACCGTTTTTCTCCAACTTCCCTCAACCGTCTCTCCTCCACACTCACAATAAAGGACTCGTGTAAGTTCAGCAATACAGTGGGAATTGTGTCATCCTGATGTGAGGAGCTGGCACTTGAAAATTTAATCTCTTTATCGTCCACCGACATTAAATCTGTGTAGTGTGACTTTTAAACATATGCCAAAGTGTAGGAAAGTTACAGTCCTGCCTGATGGATTCTGTAGGCACTGTCTTCATGAAATGTGAATAAACACATTTTGGGCCAGCTGAAGAAAACCAGAATTTGTGTAAACAAAAATGCTCACTAAAGTAATATGAATTTTGGTGTAGTCAAACTGGAAAAATTGTAATGAGAAAAGACAAGAAATTTGACTGAAAGGTTTGAGTTCACAGCTGGTACATGTACAGTCCTATGCACAGGACAGTCTGTTTGACAGTCTGTGCAAATTATTGTTGTGCCAATGGGGCTATGTTCTCTTACAACCAAGGCTTTTGCGATCAGCCCCCAAAGCTGGTTTCTTTGGAGCTCTGATGTTGCCTGTGCAGTAACAGGTAGATCCTGCATCCCTTAAATAGCAAGGTGGTACTGACACACTCCACAAGGAAAAGAGCACAATAGCACATTTCCAGGGTACAAAACTGGCCAGCTTTTTTAACAATTCCCAGGTGCTTATTTCTTGATATTACAAAAGCTGAGGGATCTCATTGTTATAGATTTGCTAGACACTTCCAAGTCTCCCTCCTTTCCATTGGTCTGTAGTGTTTCCTTGCAGATGCACACAGAGGAACACCTTAACCCCACATGGAGGATATTTCGTAAGTTCTCAGTAAGACTTAGCCATGACTTGCTATGGTTTAACTCTGACTGAACAGAAGCAGATATAATCTGCAAAAAGATGTCTAGCACCTTGCAAGAGTGACACTGAATCAATTCCATAGACCAAGCTAAGGTAAAAAAAAATACAAAGAAAATAGAGAGAGGAAGAAAGAAAGGAAAGGTGGATGAAAGTCATAGTAAAAGGAAATCCTTAAGCCTGTTGAGGCAATTTAAAAACCTATTTCCACACATGTTTTATGAAGATGCAATGAAACCTAGCATTTTTAGCATTTAAGCATGTATGCTTATTTACTTTTTCAAATTCTTGAGGCAGTTTTTTAGGAATCAAACCTGCTGTTTCATTGCTACCTAATTTAAAAAATGTGCATTTTTCTGAAAGTAGATGTACCAATATGCTGAGGCAATTATACCATTCTTTACAGATGCTACAAAGAGCTTTGGAACTGAAAAGGATGGCTAGTGAAGAGAATTGAACACTCACATATCCAGGTAGCGTCATAGCCACCAATGATGGTCTATTTGGGATAATTTTTCAGTTTCTCTGAAAAGCGATAGATGCAGTCATCTATCTCCCAAAGTACGTTGCATTATAGATAGGTAAAAGGGATGTGATACCTAGTCTGCCTAGGAGCTGTCCTCTTGTTAGGTTCACCTACGTATGTATCAAAGTATTGTTTGTGCCCACGTGTTTTGTTTCTGAATAGGTCAGATGTTTTCTCAGGTAATCATTTTTCTGAAGATTTTATCTGTAGATGCCCTAAATCCTGCAGCCAGTTAATAGAGGCGCTGCTCACAATACTCCCATGGAGCCCTACAGAGGGTTGTATGCTCTGCCTCTTGGTATAGCAATGTCAGCTCTGTACTGCCTTGGAAAAGCTCAAGATTTCCTATGCTAAATGGATATATGATATTTACATATTTGCTCTAAACTTCTACAGACAAGACAGACAAGATTCTCTCCTGGTCTGTACTAGTACGAATCTATTGACCACAAGAACAGCAAATTAATAAGTGTTTCTAATTTACACAGTGCTCAGTTCCATTAATAAGTATGGCTAGAAAAACTAACAGATACAGAAAGTCTTGCTTGTAAAAGAACATCCAAATAAACCAGATGCAAGAGAGTCTGTCTAGGCACAGTACCTTCAAATATTGTCTCTGGAGGGACTAAACTATGAAATAGCTCTTTTTCCCTGGGGATGAATAAAACAGTCCTCTAGATATAAAAGCCTCTCTTGACTAGCTACTAAAACTCAAAATGATTTTTTTTTTTGGCATTAAATTTTGTTTGCATGTTCTGCAGTGAAATGCAGCCAGCAGTGACTTTTTCCATAGGCTGCCTTCATCTCAGACCAACACTAAGATATAGCAGTTTCAGAGTGTGCTCACTTGTAGAATAATAGCAACACACTGGAGTTATTCATTTGCAGACTGCATAAATTCCATAATTTAAAAAGAAGCATAGTACCAAGAAAGCTCACTGAGTCCTAAGCAGCGCACAAATTATAGTTCTTAATCCAGACTATACTTGCTTCTGCACATCACCAGTATCAAAGTTGCTTCCTCAGTAATACAGAGGCAATTATTTTCTATGACCTAAAAGTTGACAGCTCTAAAAAATGTGTATCTTCACAGTAGTTTAATAGACAGTTTTGCCTTGTCAGGAGCTCTACAAGGATCACTAGCGACTTGGAAAACCAGAGCAGTGATAGAAGGATAAAAAACATGGGTGGGAGCTGCTCTTTGGACAGCATAGAAGGCACCTCTTTCCACAGTGTGTAGGAGCTCATTTCATCAACCAAGTGTCTCCACAGACTCCAACACAAAATACTGTCTCAAAGCTTTCAGCCCCACCCTGATGTACAGCGCGTGCAAGTCTATGTGGACCAAAACTGCTCAGCTCCACATTGTACATGAAACCAGCTCCACATTGCACATGAAAGCTACACAGCACTTGTTTGTTTGCCTCCTGGACTGCTTGTGGGCTCATGGACCTTAGGATGGATTTCGTTTTACCCGAGAGCAAGCAGCAAACATGTCACAGTCCCAGTGAGCAGCATTCCATATGAGGGCTGACCAGCCTGGCTAGAAGGTGCAACTGGCCTTGCTCCAGGAAGCCAGCTTGACTGGCTCTGCCCAGGGCTGGGTAAGCATGTCCTCAGCAGCTTGCAATCAGACTCTGCCCTAAATTGTGGAGTTATTTTTTGTAACTTGACTAATATATTCTTTTTGGAAAGTTGTATTATGTTGATTCTTCTCTGATTCATTCTGTATCACAAACGAAGTGCCATTCCACAGCATCTCACTAATGTGCCAGGCAAGATACACTAAGAGGCATGGATAAGCAAGAGGCAGTCACCAAAGATGAACATGGAATCCTCCTTTTCCAGTATTCTTTGGCCAGAAAACCCTCCAGATGAAATCACAGGTGTGAAATCACAGGTCTACCACGCAGAGATAGACACTATTCCATAGTCATTTCCTTCCAACCAGCTCATCATATAGAGTTATGATGAGCTCTTCTACCCTCTTCCTCAGAAGATCAGGGCTAAGGGGAGATGATAATTCAGGCAGAACTGAGGCAGATTGAGAAAAGCCACCAAAGATCTTCACTTTTTCTTCTTCCATCTACCAGGCTTTGCCTCACTTTAAGCAACATCCCAGCTCACATGCATTGGCCCTAGCCTGTGCTTGTTACCCTTTCTGTTTTATCTTTGTTTAAACTCTGTTTCTGGTCAGCCAAATCCCCATAACAGGGAAGCTTTCCCCAATCTCTCAAAAATGTCTTAGCAGGCTGGAAGGTACAAGAGATGAAGGAAAATTTTAGATGAGGTTAGCATATTGCCTCAGAAGCCAGGAATCTTATTTTATTAGCTCAGCTAATGAAGGTGAATCTCAGCATACACTATTTACACTGGCCTTGCTTTTGAGATCATGGGCTGGGACAGTCTGCCCTGTCAGCTTGACCCTGGAAAGCCTGCCAGTATAGTGTCAGTATAATGCCAGTGGAAGAAGAAAACCACAGACACTTTTAGAGGAACGATGTCACTGAGAGGCAGTCCAGAAGGTCTGAGCTCAGAAATAACCATGAATCTTCATAGAAAAAAAATATACATACATAGGCCAGTATGAAGAGCTTCAGCCAGCAATTGCACCTGCACACTGGTTAGGGCAATGGTGTGCATTAAACACTTGCTTTCATCTCAACAGGAGATAGCAGATGCATTATTGGCTCCAGTGTCCCTGAGTGGAATCAAAACCCTTTGAAGTTCCTATGTGCTGAAGAACAGCTGTAGCACAGCACAGCTTAATGACCAGAACTACCTAAACCAGTCAGGATTTATATCCAGCAATGCGAGTTAGAGGTGGCCTACACTGGGGATTTAGCTTTTTCCTCTGCTTTCAGAGCAAGGAATGTGTTAGATGCCGCACATATCAGAGACAGCAGTGTAACTAACCCATCATGTACTATCCGGATTTAGAAACACACTGAAGACTAAAATGTCCTGCAAGCTGGTTCAGCAGGGTAGCCAATAGGCTTTGGGTCTGTCCTGCTGCTGCTGGGGGTTCTCAGTACTGTAGCCAGCATGCATTCACATCCCACACTAAACAAGCACACCAGCATAGGCGGTAAAGGCAATGCCAGTGTTAGGATAAGAGAACTGAGCCAGGGACATGTGGTCACAGTTGTGAAGGGCACCCAGGCGCACAGGGGTGCCCTTGGGTACAAAGTGCACACAGCTAAATCCTGAGAAGAAAGGAGAACTTGCTTCCCCATGCAGAAAGGACCAGAACTAGGTCAGGAAGAACCAACCCCAGCCTAATATCAATCACATTCCCTAATCTAGACAAATCTCTGCATGTTTCCCTTCAAGTCATCTGCTCTGCTCCCTCAGGATTAAGGGTATGGTTTCATAGCTGCTATTTCCTACATCAGATAGAAAATGCAAATGCATGGGAAGGCGCAATAAAGTTTGAAACTGGCCCAGAAGGAGACTAGAAAAACAGAGAACGAAGTCCTTGTCTCTGTCTGATAAAAGAGAAGAAATCAGTAATGCTGAATGAAGGTTTGGAAGATAAACACTGCATTAAATAAGCATATCCATTCCTAGCCCCTAAGCTAGCACAGCACAGAAGCACATGCAAAATTTGAAATGTTTGAATAGTCCTGTTTATTTCAATGGAATTGTTCCTCTGCTTAAAGTTATGCACATTTAAACAGTTTCTTGTACTCTAGTGTTAAAGAGTCACATTTTTAATATCCTGTGAGATGCCTATAATTTTAGCATCCAAGGATGTTCCAGGGTAAGTATTAATTTTCTTTTCATTGCAAATAAGCAGCTGAATAGCATTGCAGGTGAAAATAGGGGTGATCTATTGCATGAAATAATGGCAATGAGCTTGTCATTCTTAAACGATGTTGATCTGACTCTTTGAGTGAGTTTGCTTTTCTTGATTAGCATAAATACTTTTTTCTTTAACTAGTGAATTAAAAAAGTTACATCATCATGAATAATTTTGTTTCCATTTCATTTAAATCATTCTTAGCAATAATTAACAATGAAATGCTCCAAAGCAGTTACTTACAAGAATCTGGGAAGTGAAATCTCCACTCCTGCCTAAAGGCCAGTCTAGATTATGACACTCTGGAGAAATGCTTTCTGAAATTTCTTATGAGCACAGAATTCCTATCCAAAGCCTTAACAGTTTCTATATACATTTCTATATTTCTATATATGATCATTAGCTAATCCTACCAAAACAGTGAATGTGGGTAGGCAAACTCTTGTTATAAATGATGCACAGGACTTACCCTTGTTTCACAAGCATGATATCCTGAAATGGAAAATGCAGAAGATGATATGTTATTATTACTTTCACTTCTTTTATATTTATTTCCAAAAATATTTCTTACCTGGAGTGAAGGAGCCCAAAAACCTGGCAAGAGGACTTGATGCCAGTTTAGTGTGGACTGAATAGAAGCAATGAAGATCAGCATGACAGGAAAAATGGAAATTTATAATGGGCTGCTGCAAGACACAGGCAGTGGATAGGAATAAGATAGGATGGATGGATGGATGGATGGATGGATGGATGGATGGATGGATGGATGGAGAGAGAGAGAGAGAGAGACAGAAAGAAAGACGGAAAGAAGGAAAGAAGGAAAGAAAGAAGGAAAGAGGGAAAGAAGGAAAGAGGGAAAGAAGGAAAGAAGGAAAGAAGGAAAGAAGGAAGGAAAGAAAGAAGGAAAGAAAGAAGGAAAGAAAGAAGGAAAGAAAGAAG
>JAUBOD010000386.1:3761498-3777082 GCA_032353885.1 Nothura maculosa
AGAAAGAAAGAAAGAAAGAAAGAAAGAAAGAAAGAAAGAAAGAAAGAAAGAAAGAAAGAAAGGAAGAAAGAAAGAAAGAAAGAAAGAAAGAAAGAAAGAGAGTGTTTGCTAGCAGCTATGCTTGAAAACTCCACAACACATGAGCATAAAGAGCCAAAGCCCCTTTCCTCTTTGGAGTTTGCTCTCTAGGATTTACCCTGACACTTTGTGAACAGACTGCATGTAAGAGATGTCTTGTGTTGTTCTGCTGGTTATCATTCTTGCTTTTTTTTTTCCAAAAATGATTTCAGCGAAGACCATAAGCTTGTGACAGAGTGCATTTGTGATCTTATCCAATCATTTGGGCTGTTTGCAAAACTTCAGTAGGTGGCAGCGTTTTGTTGATAAATGTTTTGTTATCCAAGTGATCTCATTTAGTGCAACTGTTGCAATATTAATAAACTGAACTTATGATTGCATTTGCCAGGACTGAAAATATTGCTATCCTATCTGGAATTTGCTCTTATCTGAACTGACAACAACATCCATTGTATTTATAGAATGGGAAAGTCTTTCTGTTTGTACATGTTAGGGGCAGAGGGGAAAGAGAAAGTAAGGGGAGAAGCAAGGATAGATAAAGATTAAAACATTGCTGTTGTTGACTACCTGATTTGTGACTGTAATAGATGAGACTTCTGCCAATTCTGTTGAATTGTCACTACTAGAGAATGCAAGGCTTGAAAGAATGATTAATAGGAAATTCCTTCACCTTTAGGTCACCAGTTCAAATCAAGCCAATGATGTTGACAATATTTCAAAGTTGTTACCACTTGGTAACTGGTGATCTAAGTTCAATTTCTTCTAGATAGATGACCATATCAGAAAAAAACTCACATTGCCAACTGCTATTAGAAAATCTAAGCTTTTAACACATAACAAGGCTCAGTTCAAGAAAGAATCCCATAAGGCCAAAAGGGACAAATGTTGTTTTGCTGTCCTATTAGAAAAGAATCATTGAATTTAATTTATTGATACAGTGCATAGAAATATATATGCAATAATGCAGCCACACACAAGCATGCATTTGCACACACAAACACATATATGCATATATGTATATATGTGTGTGTATATATATATATATATGTATAATACTGGGCCTAGTAATACAAAAAGATTATTATTTTTATATATAGCTTTCTAAATAAGAGGTGCTCAATTTTACCTCTTCTGTAAATAGCATTATTTTTAGTCCAATCCAAAATATTGTCCTAAAGAAATACAATGGGAACAGTTGGGACTGTCTTCACAGTCACCTATCTAACATGCAGTTTCTTAGGTTTTAAAAAGAAAAATGGAAGTGACTGACACAGTTGCATTCCCAGAAGAGAAGATCCAAGTCATCAGTTTTATTACAGGCTATTCAGATTAACACTGAGTTAAATACACCAGACTTTGGGCTAAGTCCCACTGCCATGGAGATCTATCACAAAAGTGCCACTGGCTTAAACAGAAATTGAATCAGGCCTCCAAAGAACACATTCGGACTAATATAAATCCTGTAGAAATTAGATATGATAAATAGGGCAAAGGGGCTGAGAAAGGCCTTATGGCTACTTTTGCATATATGGACACATTTTTTATTATTCAGGAAATTCTCTAAGATTTAGCATTTGAAATGGAAAGGACAAAATCAGAGTTGCCAAATATTACGGTGATATAGTTCTTCCAAAGGAAATTGCAGCAAAGATTAAAAGGTCTTGTAGCTATATGAATGAAAGAGAAAGAAAACAAGAGACAGCTATAGTGTAAAAATGGCGTGGAGATGAAAGATCATTTAGGCATGACTTTAAGCCTACATAAATACTTGCTCTTAAATTTCAGTACAGATTCCTGTGTTGATAGTGGGAGCAAAAGTACAAGTGACAAACTGAGATGAAGATGTCAGAATAAAATTACATATACAAGGTGGAAGCAATACTCAGAGATCTGATGGCACTACCAGTAGATATTTCTGCTTCCCATCACTAATTCCTAGTCGGTGTTCAAGAATCCCTAATTCACCTCAGACCATAGTCATCAGATACACTTCAGAACTGTGACACAGCTGGCACTCAAAATGTTAGCAGAATTTTAAATACACATGCCAACTCGGGAGTGGTAACGAATGGCAGTGCCAGTGCTTATAAAGGGAAAATGTAACTTGGACAACTGAAAGGACCAGAAGGAGGTTAATAATAGTTTTCAATAGTAGCTAAAAGACCTGACAGAAAATAAACAGATTCACCTTTCCCACATGAGAGAGAAGAGAAATGCCCAGCGACTACTTGAACTGGGATGTCGGATTAAGTGAAAGGGTGAAAATATTTGAAAACAAATGGTTAGAACTTGATGTCACTGAAACCAGACATGAGCTAGTGGCTTACAAGGGTATCAAGATTGTACCCTAAGTGTTTCTCTGACAAATGACAATTTTTATTAATTCCAGTAAATAGCTTAGAATGTATGCCAGCGTGAACCCATGTGTTTAATGTATTTATACTGATTCAGATTAGCCCTAACAAGGGCAAAGCTTTCTAAGAGACCTCTGATAGCACCTAGTCAAAGAAAGATTGAAACTGTGCCTGAGATGCAACTAACTCCATGTCAGTGTGGAAAAGGCAGTTCCTTCTGCAGAAGGACTGTGATGGTGCCAGCCTCTATCATCCACTCACTGACATCCAACTCTGTGATTTTTTTGTGTCACAGTCACAAAGCTACACTCTTCTCCATCTTCAGATCTGACCTTAGAAACATTTTCCTTCGATTGAAGCTTGACAGCAGCTGAGAAGGGATGCTATGACACCACCACCTGAAGACTCATGCCTATCATCGCTGCGGGTAGGGGAGGAGGAATGTGGAGATTCACAATCTGATTTTAAGCATCTAACTTTAACTTACCATTTTAGCCATCTGATGTCTCTCTTTAATCCATGAAAAGGGGATAGAAAATAGTCTATTTGGGGGTATAAATAGGAAGATTCCAAGCAACTCTGATAGGAGTCTCACAGTAAGGACTATGAAGTGTAGCTGTACTTATTACTGCAATGCAGTTTTCTAAAGTATAGCACAGCAAACACACCAATCCCTGCTACTAATCCCTCATATCCCTTATCTATCAGTATTAACTGTTCATCTTTTACTTCAAGGGACAATCTTTATGGAACAGGTACCATTTTTTTTCCTTCACCATCACTAAAAGGTCCTAGATCATGCCAAGAACTAAGAAGGTATGTGCCTACCTCCGGAACCACCCCTACTCCCAGGGTTTACTCTTTTACTAGGTACATAAGATTGTAAGCAGCTATAACTGAGTCATTCTGCTACCTAGATTTCTCCTGGACCTTAGACACTGCAACACCCCAAATAATAATACATACTGGTAAATTAAAATAGAATTTGGACTCTCCTAACTGTTATCAAGTCTCTATTTTATGACTGAGTTTACACTTCCTAATCTTTTATTGCTGTGAGAGCCTTGGTCTGGGAGGAGAGATTGTGTGGCTATAGCATGAGATGTAAAGGTGCACATAAGGACAGAACTATGATCTAAGATAAGAAAGGCTGTTACAGCTACTGAATGAGAATTAATGGTGAAATGCAAAGAAGTTGCAGACACTAGGGACAGAGTCAGAAAAGCTAAAAGATATGTAAGTGAAACAAATTGAGTGAATTGAAAGAAACAATATAAGAACACATTCTTTCTAAAAGAATATGAAGAGAGATTCTTAAAGACATGAGGCAGTCTGAAGCAGTCCAGTGGTGGAAAACAAGTGATCATGTTAATGCTCTAATATGAAGTAACAAGTTAGGATTCCCAATATGCTAGGCATTAGGTCCTGTGATTATGTCTATCTTAATCAATGGAAGTGTCTATGCTCGGGGACTTTGTTAGCATGGTATCTATGTTTCTATCAAAATATTTCACCTTCATAATAAAAGGATGAAGGTGATCAGATGAAGAGATGATGGAGAAAGGAGATTTAGACACCAGCCAAATTCAGTGTTGATTGTTGTTTCTGAGCAAATTTCAGTTGCTATAAAGACAGATTTCTCTTTCATAATGTTATTTCAATGGTCATTGTTATTTATTTGCCTGAATTATTTTGGGACTAATGCTCAATATCCGCATTTTGAGACTGAAATGCATGAGACTGAAGTATCTACAGCAGAATGATTATTTTTTTCCACTCTTTTGCTTCTACAAGAGGAAGAGTCTCTCTCTGTTGTGTTTCATCTGCATCTATAATCATAACCAGTGCCTAAAACAGGTGAAGCTTAGAGTAGCCTAGTTGCTCTGTTTAGAATACAAAGGCAGCCATTTGGAAGAAGCTAACTCAAACTTTTGAAATAGAGGGCTGGACCTCAGTTACAGTAGCATAAAATCAGATTAACTTCATAGAAACTGGAGTTACCACCACATCGCAGCAATGATGCAGTTCTGAATTAGACCCAAGATGCTGTATCAAAGTTAAGTTATGTCTGTGTATCATAGTGTGGGAAAACTAAAACTTGCACACATATTAAGTAAGCAGTGTGTAAAATGTGTGTCAGCAATGCAGAAGTGCTTACTGTCTAATCTCTCAAAAAGAAATGGAGGTTGAGGAAAGCTGTGTGGCTCAGAGAGAGAAATGCAAATGCAGATCGACCTTGCAATGAAAAACCTCCTTATTAAAGTGTGTTTTATCTTGGAGCAGTCCTTATTTCAGAACACATCCAAGCAAAGATAAAGGCATCTCACCATACTCATTAAACTGTGCATGGTTTGATGCAATCAGACTCAAGTCATTTGCATATGGATCAGTTTAATCTAGTTCTTCCTGTCTCACACCTATTGTTAATCATGCCTCAACTCCCTCCCCCGTTCCTAATACTCATTCCCCCCCCTTATCCATTCCCTTGATTCAAGTAGATAAATGAATAGGCATAAGGCCATCAACATCTCCCTGAGTGATCATTTGCCTCATATGCTCAGAATGTCCTATGTTTTGCTGATTATGTCCTGGTTGGCATCTCATACGCTCTTGATAGTGTCTGTCTTTGCTGATTTAGGAAGACTGAGGAAGATGGAGGAAGAATATTAACTCAGGCTCTAAACTCAAGTTTAAGTTTATCTCCAGCCACAAATTAAGTAAGATTTGTGTTCTCAATTTATTCAACATCATTAGAAAATATCTCTCTGAGTAGGCCTGCAGGTTACACTGAACAAAGTAATTCCTTTTCTTTCAGTGGCTAAGAGTTATTATTTCTGGAGATAGCCCAGCAGTGGTGATAGCTGCTTTAATATAATATATCTAAAGTGATAGGGTAACATGGTACTTGAACAAATAGAGATCTTTGTCTCTGGGGGCAATATTGGATCTTTCAGTAGTAGTTTTAAGATCTCCCTCTGAATGTTTGAATTTGTGCTTCTTTTATTGGCAAATAATTACAACCACATATCAAATGGCTTTGCCCTAGATTTATTGCCATGGATCCCAAGTCTTGTCTTTGATTTCTACTATAGGGTTTTGTTTACACTATTCAGAATATTTCACATACTACCATCATGGATAGTGTATAAAGGATTATGATTGTATGAAGAAGGTAAGGAAGTAAGAGATTATGCACTTTACACAAAATGTCTTTGGTAGAGACTTTTCCACTGAAGAATGATGCTGTGCAGGTCAGTAGAGGAGATCTCCTTCCATCTATACTAAAAACAGACCTTTATTCTCTGTTATTGTATTCTGTCCATAGATCATAAAAAGCCAGCCTTTCGCATGACCATTAGCAAAAGATCTTGTTTGACTCTTCCTTTCTGCAACTAGAACAACATATCTTCTGAAAAATTAAGATTAGCCTCCTAAGAGGATCTGTCTACCAGCAGTTTATTTTCTTCCTTGGTCCAAAGACATTGATGTAATTGGACCTGGAACTGATATTTTCTTGCCTAAAAATCACACAAAGTGAGCCCAATAATCTTTTATCAGTGATGACCTGAGTGAATTTACCCAGTCTGGAAAGATATTTGCATTTGACCACATGTAGTGTAAATGGTGTAGTGGGTAAAGGCAAGGACAGAGGAGAGTATCCAGATTCAGGGCTCTGTATTATATCTATGCACCACTTATATGTTCTTCTGATTAAGACTGCTTGGACCTCATCAATATCTCCCTGAGGGGCCTCCCACTCTGTGATGCAGGAGACAGTATGGGCCACTGAGATCTTAATAAAATGGGACGACTACAGACAGCTATTAGAAATGAGCATACATTTCTCATCTATTAATATGCAGATTCCTTTCTGCTGATTATATTTCAGCTTAGGACAATACACTATGAATGTTAGAAGTTCTTTTATAGTATCTGAGCTCTTTTATAATCTCATGAGTCACAGTTCATGAGATGCAGAAGAGTACAGCACTCTTAAGCAAGGGGCAGTCTCTGCTAAGTCTTCACATCATTTAGCACAGTTGGCTTACTAAGGCCTCTGCATATTCCTGTAATTCCAAAGAACACAAGAAACATGGCTTGATTTCTGACAGCTTTTCCACAGGACAAAAATCTTCATTAAGGCTGTCTGCTTTGCTAGAAATGGGAAAGAATTAAAAATTCACACTAAAATTGTTGACTAAACTATTTTAGATCTCTAGAGAAAGAAAAAAAAATATATATATACAATTTTATTTCCTGGGAAAAGTAAAGAAAAAGATCACCAGGTCAGTAGAATTTTAAACAGATTTGATGCAGTTCTCCTTATTATGATATTGTGCCTAAAACTACAAGAAACTCTTTCCTGTTAAAGGAAAGACTCCTTTTACAGGACCCAGGGACTTCAGATGGCTGAATCCAATGATTCACAGTCAGCAAGAATGAAAAGAAGACTGTGGCTCCTCTAAGCTCTCTTCTGTTAAAGTGGCAGTTTTATTTTCCTTGTCATGACATAAGGAAAGGTAAAGCCTGCATTGAAAGACGTTGATCTAAGATTTAACAATCTTCAGGATAGTATTTGTTAATTTGATGCAATTTATTTTTCTCAATCTTCATGTTCCTTTTAATTTAATTTCTCTTGTTTGTGCTATTTCTCAGTTTGAAATGGAGAGGAAAGGAGAAGGTGCAGACTTACTTGTGTCTTCCCTCTCCTAGTTTTGTCCAAGTTCACTCTCTAAGTGAGAAGGAGCCTTGCTCCTTCACCCCCAGCAAGTGAAGATGTCATCTATCTCTACTACTGAGTAGCTATTTCTTGCTCTTATTTTCTACTTCAGCACGGCAATAAGGATAGTCCTTGTCCTCAGCTCCTGTGTCAGCAGTTGCATCGGCTCCTGGAGAAACCAATGCCTTGGGATACCGCCTGCATGGGACAAAACATATCTTATACTTTACATAGTATAAACAAAACATATCTTATACTTTACATAGTATAAACAAAACAACGCAATTTTCAAAAACCGCTGATTAGATAAATAGGACCAGATTTTCACAAGAGTATCAAAAAAGCACACTTCTGAATCACTTCATAACTCAGCAAATTCACGGCTTTATTTCAGAGTAGGGGGAAGTTTTTAATAGATGCAGCCTATGTACTGAAGAAACAGGATAAAGGAAGGTGAATGGTAGGGACTGTAGCTGGTAAAACTGAAGCAATATTAATATCATCTCCATATCGACCTGTCATCTGCACATGAAAGACCAGACATCAGTATGGAATACTCTCAAATGAATTTGCTTTTGTGCATGTTAAATTCATCATTCATACATGCAGAGAGAGAAAAAGCAAATGTAAATATTCAGCCTGCAAATGATTATATAAGAAACCATTTTGTTATCGATTGCTCTTCTCTGCCAGGGAAGTATCTTGAGACTATGGCTGTAAGGTGTGTTGAAATATAGAGGCTTAAAAGCATGTGTCTTCACAAACCAGGTCACTTAAAACAGACTCCCCAATTCCAGCTTCTCCTCTTACTGAAAATTCACAAGCAAATTCAAACAGATTGATTGTTCTTCAGCATCTGAATGTTCAATGAAAACTTTAATTAACTCAGTACAACTGTAGTATAAAGTGGGATTGAGCTGAAAAAAAGTATCTCTTTCAACATTCTCTGTCATACATCAATTAACTAAGAGAGCCTGAAATTTGTTACTCAAGTCAGCCTTTATAATCATTGATCACAAAATACAGATTACATGATTCAAAAGTAGTGATCATCCTTCCTACTCTTACCTTCATAAGGTTTGACACTTAACAGAAGTCATGTGTATTATCTCCTGTTTAAGGACAGGTTTCCATTTATCCTTTCTTGATTCATAGGTCGCTCCTGCAGTACCACATCACTGCAAAAATATAGTTAATGACTGGCCTTTTTCTTTTTTTCCTTTTCTTCTCTGTTTGTTCTGCAGGTACCTGAGGTTGGCTTGTGTGTTGGCTTTTTAGGTTTATTAACGAAAGAAAAATGTATTTGTCATTTGTTACCAAGGCTTGCACACATCCCAGATAGGCTAGGGAATATGGAGGGCAATGACAGAGAAAGTGTAGCTTATCACACTCATGAGCTTGCTAGATCAGGGACGGGGTTGGCTGTAGCAGTGGTCAGAGCCACATGGCATTGGCAGGAGCATGGACCACTCCACTAGTGACAGCAATGTTTGTGGGTAGGAAGATCTGGGAATGGGGCAAGGGTGCAGCTGAATTCTTTCTCAGTTAGGAAAAGATGTACTTACATTTGTTAAAATAGTAGTTTGGCCACAACTGGAAAAAAATTAAAACTATTAGTTTAAGAATGAGGACATCATATAATGCCTTCCCACACTATATTGCATTATATACCCATAGTAATCTGACCATTGTACAGAGATTTTTTCTTCCATTCTGTCATTTGTTTATTGATTAATTGATTTGATTATTGATTTGATTATTGATTAATAAACTCCTATATTAGAAATTTCCCTATTATTTCTAAAGTAGATGGTCTTCTTCTTTGTTCTACAAATGTCATCCCATTTCTTTCTGCTAGACTACCAAAGTATTCATTATCTTCTTTTACGATCATCCAACTCTTATATATGTTCACAACACCTCCTTTCTGCTTTAGCACACTTGTACTTTTTGTGCCAAAGTCATTAACTAAAATAAGACAGTCCTCCATCCTCATGCTTCCTCCCATGAAATGTCATGGACTATAGCATTTTAAAAACAGTACTTCTTATACAAAGGGAAACAATTATGATAAGTTTTTGGTGAGGGAGACAAGGAGATCCTTCTGAGGGAGATCCAGGACTAAATGTCATCTCCCAAGTCAGCTAAACAAGAAGCTACACTGTTTACAATATTAATGCAAGCTCTACAATTTATTTCTCAGTATTCTGCTTTGCAGAAATCCTCAAGGAAAGCAGGAGGACTGGTCACAGCACACCAATCAAGTCATATAAACCTCTGATCGCCTTCTTGACCCAGAGCTGTAAAATGAACACAATAGTGTTTATTTATATGCACAAACATGCTGCTGACAAATAGAAGAAGAAATCTGGACAGCACAAGGTACGTTCTTTGCTTTGATTTCTAGTGTATATCTGTGTGTATTTCTAACTTTGTAGTGAACAAAGAAGAATTTGTCCTACTAGTAGCCACACTTTTTTCTTAAGCTTTTTGAAGACTAGGCTTGCGCTTGAAAGTCAGAGAAAGCTGCGTGTCCTTGTGCAGTTTGAGGATTCTGCTTGCAAATCAACATTTTGCAGATTACCTCTATAACTGTACTCTCCTGTGGGCACATAAAGTAACAGGAAAAAAAAACCCCTTTCATAGAAACAGGGTTAATGCTCCTCACACAACATCTGCACTACATGAGGACAGTCATAAAGTGGCATGGAGAGGTTTTCTTTAACACAGACAGAACATGCCACAGAATATGCTAATAGTTTAGTCCATTATCTCAGCACTGTCTGTCATTAGAAACACCCACATTTTATGTATCTGTACAGTATCTAATGTTCCAAGTTATTTAAAAAGAAAACTGGCTTCACTACAACCAGAATCTGATTTTTTTTGTTCCCAATCAACATCCTACAAGTACATAAACAAGTGTCATCTCAAATCAGGCACTACTTCAAGTCTGGGCTGAAGTCTGTCTATAGGAAGTGCAAATAACTACCAAATTTGTCTGAAAAGCTGTTACTTGTGCTACTGTGTTTACCTTTCTGTGATTCTGTAGCTAGCACAAGCTAAGCAAGGTCAGACAAGGCTAGATGTTGTAGGAACAGCCTTTAAGGTAAAGCTGGCTGATGGAGAAAGCAGTACAAATCTGCTGCATCTCATAAACAGTTTCTTGGTTAGTTCTAACAGATTAAGTGAGCTCACTGTACTGCTAGAGCCTCCACCATTTAGCAAATTCGGAAAATACAGGTTTTCTTGGCCTCTTGCAGTAGTAAAGAAAAGAAACTGGATGCGTAGAGGGGATGGTGATGGTTTAATGCAAGTAATCATGTTCTTACCCTGTGAGCCGAGAAGCACTGTACAGCTCATCACCACTCATCAGTCACTGCCTCCCTTCTAGTTCACCTGCTTTCATAGGAAAATGCTTCAATTGGCTTCAAACTGTTGTGTAGTCATGCAGGGCACTTTTAAATCAGTTGCTACATTGTACCTCGTCTACAGTCACTCACCTGCAATGGGTAACTTGGCCTCTGCATGTTTCTTTCAGTCCGTCATCTGAGCTACTACAGGATGAAAAGCACTACAAAAATATGGGAAGTTATGAGCAGAGAATTAGCTCCTTCATGTTGAAATATAATAACAATAATATACTATAGAGGATATTTTAATTATCAAACTGTTCTATCATATGCATATTGTCCCTTTTTCTCTCTACTTTTTTTTTTGCTATGGCTATCCAGTTTAACCTAAATCTCAAAATTGGAAATCATATCCTTGTTTACTGCCTTTTTTACTTCCATCTCACACCCTTTTCTCCCTAAGCTGCTTGAAAACACTCAGTTACCCAGCCCTGGAGGTGAAACTACTCAGAAATCTTCAAGGTTATGAAATGCAAAAGCTTGTCTTTTATTTGTTTCACAGTCAAAGAAAGCAGTGCACAGGATAAAAACCCCAGTTGTGCAGTTCTGCTAACACATAAAGGGAGCTTTAATTGTATTTAAAAAGCAAGTGTATTTTTACATAATTAGGAAAAACAAAAAGCCTCACAACAATGTTGAGCAAATAATAACATTGTTTATCTGAATATAGTTGAGAAATTAAAAAAAAAAAACAAAAAAACAAAAAAAAAGGAAAAAGAATCAAACAAAACAACGAATCACCAAAGCAGATAAACAATATTCAGGGTGCTACTGCTATGCCTGATGGAAAAGCAAAACCATTGGTGAGAATTAAGTACTCACTGCAGAGCGGGAGAAGCATTTGAAGTTATCAAAGAACAAAGTCTTGATGTCAAAAAGAAAAAGGAATCTTGGTTTAAAGGACAGTTAAAGCTTTTGCTTTGGAATGATCTGAATTTTGAAAAGTCACCCAAAAGAGGTAGAGAAAAAACCAGGGAGTTCAAGAGCTAATAGCTGTAAAAAAAAAAAAAGAAAAGAAAAGAAAAAAGGAATAATTGGTGGGATCTGAGCAAGACAGGAATGTGTTAGGGAGCTATGCTTGGAGATCAGAAGTCCTTTGTCTTGACTTGCCGGTTAAGTAATTAGGACTTAAAATATAAATATATATATATATAAATAAAAATAAAAATAAAAATAAAAACTGTGCTCTCTCTTTGTCTGGGTGGTACCTGAAAACAATACATATTTATGTGTGCAGAGTTGTCAACGTGTTACACAGTACTTGTAAGTGCTATCCATATTCAGTGATATGGATGCACAATTATAAAGCACCAGTGCCTGGATCTCTCTTGAAGACGTACAGTAGGATGTTGCCTGAAATATCCTACAGCTATTGCTCCCAAGTGTATTTTTACGTAGCCCTTTTTGCCAGCAGTTTGTCCTTGTGTTGTTTAAGAGCAACAGCAATTAAGGGCACTGAGGTATGTCAAAAATTACACCTGTTAAACCACAGATAAATGGGAGTAACTGTTGATCTTTGTTTTCAGAGCTGGGGTCATTCAGTCCTCGGAGGTAGGGCTGCAGTTAGAGCAGCATTTGGAGGCAGATTAGGAAACACCAGATCTGACAGGAATCAGCAAAAAACTTTTGGAAAAAGAATAAACAGCCTCAGTGCCCTAAAACAATCATGTTGCAAAGTTATTGCTGGTAAGTGCCACCTTACATCTCCACCTGCACTAGGGTTGTTCCCTGCTCCTCTTCCCCACGTGTGGTTTGCCTTTGCTCCTAGTGCGAGATGCTGGCGGCAGAAATCAGAAAACCCAGTAGCACAGCCCACTTCAGGAGGGGCTACAGGGGACTCCGCCAACAAAAGCAATAAATTGTAATGATCCATTAGATGTGCCTGCTGCTAAATTCAGATCTAGGCTCAGGACTCGCACTTCTTTGGAGTGTAAGATTTAGATCCGGATCAAAGAAAAAAATGAAGTACAAAATACTGAAAGGGTGTAACTTCTGTTAGGGATGATGTAAAATGGCTACCAACAACAGCAGAGGACTGGAGCCAGGACACATTAAAGTACTCATAGTAGCCTCAGAAAAAAAATGAAACTGATTTTCGGAGTATATGGAAGCGCTGTGTATCCATGTCTGTGTATGCAAGTACATTTTCAGTGAAATCATGCACTTCCATCATTTCCTTGATGGCTTGATTTCAATAGGATTTCCTGATAATTTGTGCCAAATGAAACTTCCTTTAGTTATCTCCCTGCTGTATCTTCTGATAACTTGCCCTGTTTTGTAGTTCCAGTCATGACTGATGAAACTAGATTAAGGTTCCAAACTTACACTGCAGTGAATCAAAGCTAAAGAAAACATTAAGAAAGAATTAAATATTATTGCTGTGTTTTGTGCCAAGCAATGTCCAAATCACAGTGGAGACAGCATTTTCAAAATACTGTTTTTAAGGTGAATGAGGGAAATGTTATCCTCCCCTGCACGTAGTGAGATTTGGTCAGAATGGAAAGTGGAAGCCTTTGTCTATTTTGAGAGGGTCTGTTTTCCTCATATTCCAAACTAGCTGGTTGAGAGAAGCTTTGCAAAGCACATGAAAGTCTGTTTTTACATGACTACCAGCTCAGAGAGGCTGGGAGAGGAACTACACTTGAGCTGCTCTATGGGAAATACAGAAAAATGCCATGAAGGTGAAGAAAAGATCTCAGACTACACCTAGTTAATTCTAATCAGATTTGAGTTGCATCTATGTCCAGGAAGGATATCAGGTTCCTTGGATAAAACTACTGGATTTGTTGCTGTTTCAGAAAATACTGGCATTACTGAACACTTCCAGACATGTGGTCCTGCGTGTTGCCTTGTAATAAGCTCTGGGTGAACTAATCCAATCACCAGAAGAAATATCACCACCTTAGAACAACTGTCTTCCTCAGACAAGGCAACTTTCCTGGCAAACAAGGTTTTCCCCCTTCACTGCTTGTTGTAGGATTCAGAAGATGCGTGAGACATCTCTGTCTCATTCTCTTGTGTTACAACACAGTAAAAGACTTCCTGTGTGGACAGCTGTGAGGAAATCATTTTTCTGTCCATACTCATACCCAAAAAGCTTCTAGCCACAGGTGTGAGTTATGGGAAGCTTTACTTACCCTGACAAACCATGGAATAATTTTGCCTATTTGCAAATCTAACCGCAGCCAATCTGTTACAACAACCAAACAGTTGCATTTTCAGACAATTCAAATGCTTAAGGTCTGCAAAACAGTGTTGACACGTATTGTCTCTGCTATTTTTGCATTCTGGCCATGAGGCTATTACTGGTTTACAGCTTTAGATTAAGTATTACCTTAGGGAAAGCAGAGAGAGGAGAATTAAGAAATCAGAAGTTGAAGGGGAGGTGGTATCTCCACTAGTAGCTCTTAAGAGCAGGCTAAGTCTTTCAGGAATTGTTTAGCTGCCCTATCTGCATGTCCTCTTGAGATACCACAGCTGTAACTGGTCTCACAGTTCATGACGTTTGCACCCATGCCACCAAAGCTATCTAGCAGTATAGTCACAGCACCAGTAAATCTTCTCTGAAAGTATGGCAAAAACTTCTCAGGAAGTCTATGCTCCATGGAAATTATCAAATATGGAGTCCTCAGCCTATGCAGTAAAGAGTTGGTTACATTTCGCAATTGGAAAATTCATCACACCTTTCTAGATGGAAAGTCTGATCTCACCTGCACATGGGGACTCACACTCAGTCCACTGATGCCAGTATGAAGAAATAGTACAGGCATGGGCCCTGGCGTGATTAGCTTCCTGTGAGCTCCTGTAACACTTCTGGTCTAGCTGGAAAATACTAAGTATCTCAAAGGTTTAGAAATGAGTTCTCTCTCTGGAATAAAAAGTTACTACTGTTCTGTGGCACAGAGTGAGGGATGTCTGAGGCAGATTTAGCTATCTTTGGGGTGCAGCCAGTTGTGAATAAGTGTGATGTCCAGCCACTATCGGTAAACCCTATTTTATCTGAATTTTATACTCCTATCATGAAATAAATCCCTCTTTGATTGGGGCTAGAAGTGAAAAGCAGATAGGTCACTATCTTCATTCCTGGGCCTACAGATAGAAATTCACTTTCAGTTACTACATAACTGTGAGTGACACAAAGAACATCGTAAGCCAGAGCCCAGGTCAGAAGTGGGAGAATCACCTATTTCGTTGTGAGAGTGACAATAGGCCTAATCTTGCTAGTGATACATTCAGAGAAGATAGAGGGAACAAAAGTTCAATGGCAAATACTTTATTTTGGACTAAATACTGGTAAGGTCTTCATATAACTCCCACATCATTCACTTAATACGTACCACCATTTTCCCTTCACCACTCTATTATTTCTCCTGTTTCTAATGAAGGAAAGCATTTTTGTCTTCATTATGCTATGCCCAACTAAATTAAGAAGTCGCTTAGATTCCTTCAAATCTTCTTACTGTTTTGTGGAGCATCTAGAACAGCTTTTGACAGTGACAGAAACATGAGTACTTGTGCATATGGCCAAGCCTTTTCTGCCACCTGTGCTTCAGGAATGCATTTTTCTGACAGAGCCTGCTGGTAATCTTTCAATGAAAACAGAGTCAAGTCACACAATCAGGCCCACAGTGTTCTGGTTTAGTTTGGCTCACTGACATCCAGCTGCTTCCAAAAAGCTTCTGTTCCTTCAGTACCACACTAGTTTCTAACAGTGTTCTCAGTAAGAACAAATTAAAAATGCTCAGAACAAGGTTTTGCATATATCCCATATATTGCAGATTAACTACTGGGTAAGAGAACCCTTGAAAATATTCCGTTCTCTACTCTGCCATGACAAAGGCACTGTTCATTGTGGATATTCTATGTATGCTTGTTTCACTGAACAGATTTTATATATTTCAAGAACAAAGAAGAACTGAACAGATTTCATATATTTCAAGAACTGCATCAGGAGGAGCATTGCCAGCAGGTCGAGGGAGGTGATTCTGCCCCTCTACTCAGCTCTGGTGAGGCCGCACT
>JAUBOD010000386.1:3779016-3795015 GCA_032353885.1 Nothura maculosa
ACCCTGCGTGTGCAGGGGAGTTGGACTAGATGACCTCTGAGGTCCCTTCCAACCTTAAGCATTCTATGATTCTATGATTTTTATTGGATTGAGAAAAGTCTGATAACATCTTTGTTTTTCTTAATTAAGCCTAAGAAAGCCAGCGTGCCAGGTACTTTATAGAGCTGTTGCTTCCAGGATTAGACCACGCCAATCTCAGCAGCCACATGCAGCATCTCCAATGGGTATGTAAAAATCTGTTGTGGAAAGCATGCTGTAGCAATTTGTGTCTCTATGTGCCGTATGTTTAAGCAAAAGAGTGTGACAATCACAGCAGCACACTGTCTAGAAGTCATAAGCAGTTAACAAAATGCAACATGATTGTTGGCAGGCCTGCTGGTCTGGGTCATGCAGCCAAACTTGAATTTAAAAAAAAAAAAAGACGTAAACAGGGGATGGCAGCGGAGGAAAGGCAATTGTCATTTGAAATCATGCACCTGCCTCATTGGGATTCTCTGCAATTGTCTCCAAGACATCTGGGTTTGATTTCCAGTTTTGCATTCCATTTGACCATCATGTTGATCTTCAAGAGTGAATTGAGTTTAAAAGGAGATATTCCAAAGTTCTTCACAAAAGAAGCCCCCAAACTGAGAGAACTTCCAGGATATTATTGCTAAAGATTTCCACGCTGGAGATACCTTGAACTTTTCACAGAAAAGATAAAAAGGAGCTTACAGGAAATCCAAACCCATTTCCAAAAAGAAGTGCATGGCTACATTTTCAAGTGGTGGCAGACAGTGGCACAGCAATGTAGCTGCACAGCTACACATCCAGATGCATATCCAGATCTTGTCAGGGCATCCCTGCAGAACACAGAGTCTATTTTTCCATCCTGGGCAAAAAGTATGTTTGATGGAGCTCTGATCTCCGCCAAAGAAAGGAGCAGATTTGGTATTTTGTACAGGGAGGAGGGAGATATTTGTGTTCAGGCAGCAATTATACCCTGAAATGCAGAGTCTGACGGTTGCTGCTCCAGGGCAGCCGACTCTGCTTCCTGCAGCTGGCTGCTTAATACTGCAAAGGTGATGAAACCTGAAGGGAGCCACTGAACAGGTGGTAATTATGACTGACACAATGACGGCTTGTGCAGACATGTAACCATGGAACAAAACACTGCAGTTAGCTAACAAGAGATCGGTATAAGGTTTTTCGCTGACACTGTGTCTCCTGTCTGACACTTCTGAAATTGGAGTAAAAAAAAAGCATTGTGAGCTTCAGCATTCAGAGGCATAATAGGCCAGACGAGCCGAGGGTGGAACTCTAACATCTGTCCCTTTCAGAACGATTATAGTGGGTTCTGTTTCCATGTTGATTTCTGCAAAACTGCTTTCCTTTTCTCGCAGTTTTTTTTTCTTCATAAATGTCTCTTCTACACTACACCTCTGTCTTTCTCAAGCACACAATTTTCTGAACAGTTTCAAATAACTATAGGGAAGCACTTGTCTAGCCAAACCTATGTTATTAAATTATTATTTTTTTTCCTCTCTGTAACTAGAGGACCAGAGAGGCTTTATTAAGTAACAAAGCTTTCATACAGAGTGCTGAGGAAAGGAGATTAGGACATCCTATTCAACCAGTGCATCTTTAAAATTTCTAAAAGACTTAACAGACAGAAAATGGCTTGTTTGCCCAGCAAAAATATCTGAGATATACCAGAAATATCCTAAGTTTCCATAACAGCAATCCTAATAGTATTTTAATACCAATATGTTAATCATATAATCTAGGAAAAAGCAAAATTGAATCAAAATCTTCTAACTACAAGAGCTGCTCTGTAGTCCTCCCCTCCTTTTCAAAGTCACACGTGGAAATGCCCTCACAGAAGACCTCATTTGAGTTACTTATGAAACAGGAGATCAAAGGTCAGGCTAAAGGTAAGAATTAAACAGAGGAGGAACTTGTTGCAGATGAGAGCCCAAATAGCACACCTAATAAGGAGGGCAGGAGGAATAATTTCTCTAATGCAAAAAGACACACAGAAAACTACCTTGACACTGGAAATTTTATGCAGTGGAAGTGCTCTCAAAAGCAGTGCATTTCCTTAAAAAGAAATCCTTCTTGATTCATCTACACTTTTTAATGAAATTTTGTTTTATCAGAAATTTGTCAGAAACTGGTTGTTTATTCTGCCAGTTCTTCATTTGTGCTCTGTATCTTCCCTTAAATACTGTGTTCAGATTATGCAATTTACACACTTCTTATACATCCTTTTCATCTTTAGGCTTTCTTCCATATAGAACATCAGAAAATCTTTGCTTCACCCAGTAACCATGCCATTTTTTCAGAATCTCCTAATCCTCTAATTTACTCATCAGAATTTTTAACCAAAATCTGGAAATTCTGAACACACTATTAAAAAAAGCAGGAATTTAAAAATCATCTATATCATCAGTCTTCCTCTGGGACATTGCAAAATGGTTTTTTATCTTATGCTCTTCCACTCATTAAATTTTTTTATGTCTCAGTAGACAATGTATTCTACAGCTGAATGACCACACCATAAAGTGCTTGTGATGCAATATTAGTGTGCTACAATTTGTTAAAAGTAGATGAAAAATACTTCTTTTTATCTGCTACTATTTTTCAATGGCAAGTGCTTTTGCCTATGTTACTTGAGAAAACATACATATGTTCCATGAATGATTGGAATATTTGAAAAATAGTAAACCACCCTTGGTTTTCAGGCCAGAGTGTCCTGTAGAAAGCCGTTGCTATATAAACAAACATAAAAGAACTGTGTTTGTGCCCTTTACGGCACATATGGGCATTGGTTGCTAGTCATTTGTTTCTCCTGCTATGTGAATCATTGATCACTGAGAATTAACTAAAAGCAGGCTTTCATTTTCTGGATTTTAACAGAGAAAAAATAGTAATCATGCCTTTTAGGGTGCATTTTTTAAATTCTACTTTGAATTCAGTTCTTACCTAAATCTTGTTTAATTCTATTCAGCTGGTCACTCCAGCTAGTCTAGCATCCTGTCTTGGGCAGTAGCCAATGCTTTCAAGAGGTGCTTTAGATGCCTATGGGAGAAAGGAGCGGTAGGAAATTGGCAAGGAATGTGATCGAAAGAGGAAGGGACACATGGCTGAGACTATTTCCTCTTACTCACCACTACCAGGATGTCACCCGGAGCAGGCAATGTAATAACAGGTGCACATACTGTAAAGTCACGGCATGCAGAGCACTGCACATACCAGAGACATGGAGTGAGCCAGCATATCTGAAAGGGCAACAGAATCTGCTGTTCTAAGTTGTCCTCTGAGGGAAAAATATCATCACACTTAAGAGGAATAAAGAACAGTGAAATAGAAGGTCCAAATCTGGTTCAGAGAAGACATGTCTGCCACTCACTTCTGCTGAGTCTTTGCTAAAATGATAAAAAATAATCACTGAATTATAGAATTATTTAGGTATAAATACCTAAATAATTTAGGGACCTCCAGAGAACTGTGGCCCAACTTTGTGCTCACAGCCACGCTGACTTCAAATTTACATTAGTTCACTCCAGTGAGAAGGATGGAGACCATATAAAAATCAGATTATCAGATTAAACAATTTTTTCCTTTCTTATGTTGCAAACACAGTGTCAGAAATGAAACTCACCACAGTCAGGGAGAGCTAAGAGGGTCAACAAAGAGTGCCTTGGGGGACTCATGTTCACAATGAGACATTACACAAAGTTTGAATTGAACATGGATGTATGAAACTATTTCATGAACTTGGCCATTCCTCACAATGACATCACTTCTCCACATGTGCAGGTTGGGAAACATAACTGGTACAGGAGCCAAATCGAAGAAATGAGGCATAGTGTACCTTTTATAAGGTGGCTGGCACTATTGCGTGCATTTTCATGGCGTTATCAAACTCTCCATTATAAACTCGGGACTCAAATTTCTCTTATTTTTCCAAACACTATCTGAGATTATGACATAATCCTAAAATTCTCAGATTGGGAGATACTACTGTGAAAATCTGTGCTTATAATGTATGAGAGCTCACAAATTAATCACCCAAAGTTAATGACATCTAAAAATGTGCAGAGGATCATAACAGGTCCCAAAAGGTTGTCTGAGTAGACACTTTCTCAGAAAACTGTGCTGAATTTCTATAAAAAGATCGTAGTGTAGGTAATTTTAACAGCATATTATGCCTAATTAACTCATTTATGCAAATATATACATATAAGGCGCTATCAACCAAGGACCTAAAATTCCAATAGGAATGTTCTGAAAGGTCACATCCTATAGCTCTCTCACTCATATTGAGAGTGAGAGAATGGAATAAAAGAGGAGAATGAAAAAAGCTCAAGCAAAAGAAAGAACAACAGCAGGAGCTTTTCAAAACATAACCACTTACCTTTTTAAAATAATAAACATGTAGTCTGTTCTAACTCTTCAGCTGTTCTTGTTCTGTCTTTTTCCCACGCCTACTCATCTCCTTTCTTTTCTCTCCACTAGTCCTCTCTATCAGTGCTTTTAGAAGGCTTTTTTTTCCTCTCTCTTTCTCGCTAGGACACCTGAAGCCCTAAAAACCTTGAAAGATGAATGACAGATCTGTAGACTAAAGAGGGATTTGAAGAAGGCGGAGATGTTCTGGCAGCACGTGCTAGTAGAAACATGTCAAAAGTGAGGAGGGCTTGCCGGGAGTTCCTCCTTGGCAAAAATGTATTAAAAAGTAGAAACTTACAGAAGAAAAAATGTAATATATTCTGAATTTGACTGTATTTGTCCTAGCAAGAATAGTGCTAGAACACTAAAGGTGTAAATGGCAATAATGCCACATTATTGCCATTATCCTCAGTCTTGGGGAATGAAGCAGCAAATCATTTCTGCACAGTTTTCCCAAATGTGCACATAAGCACATCTTTCTCTCATCCTTGTCGAAGAGTTTGTTTAATTTTTTTTTTACAAACATAAGCTACTCCAACCCATACTTGGTTTTCTTGAGGTCAGTCTACTAGCTAACGATAGCATCCAACCTTTCTACTTTTTTCTTCCCCTTGCTTTGTGGAACAAGAGGCTGAGTAGTTAGCTCAGATGTGTCTCTTCCTTCAGCTGAAACCAGAAAAGGACAAATGGTTCTGCCACCAGCCTCCTTTTCGTGTTACTGACTTCAATGAGAAAGTCCTCTGCAAAAATCAGGCGTTGCACAGCTTCAGCATTGTTCATTAGCAGTGTTTTCTGTGCAATATTTCCAGTCATCTTACACATTTTGCCACAAATCTCTCCAGCTTAAAACATACATACCCTTCTTATGCTGCAGTCTTACCAGAATAATGGACATGATAATGTTTCATCTCTCTGATGAAACTTGTCTGGCATCATACACCATCCAAATAAGATTTTGAGTCGTATTTCCATTGAAGATGATACCATCACACTTTTGACCTACTTACTCACAGATACAGGCCCAAGCCTTATCTGCCAGATCCATCTGTGATTCCCACTCCTGTTTCTCTGTATATTTATGTTCCTATGCTCCCTCTGCATTCCTCAGAGCACAATAAATCCTGCCTGCCAACCCCTTCATCACCTCTGCCTCAAAAGGGTTTGCTTCAAGGTCAAGCGGTTCCCTTGTAATGTACCGTTTAACCTGATTTGTGGAGGCAAAGCTTTGAAATTTTTAAAATGAGATAAAGGTCCAGTAAAGCTTGCAAATGAAACTCTGTGATGGTAAGCTCAAGCATTTCTTTCTCTAAAGAGTTTGATCAGATGGCACTATGCCATCGGAAGCCGAAAGAGTCAGAACTGTGTTATTTATTACTATACACATAAGGTATGCCGCAAGTAGAAAAGAAAACAAATGTTTATAAGAGAAAGTGATCTACCCTCCACTCATGTCAAATCAGCAGGAGAGAGGGACAAGCCTCTCCCAGTCTGGCAGCAAATTCATGCCAGTAGCTCCAGAAGGAAGCCCGGGCAAATATAGACACCTTCACTGAAGAAACAAAAGGGAAAAAATTTAGGATGTAAGGCTTAGAAATACCAAGAGGCGATTAATAATTGCAGAGTATAGAAATGTTCTATAACGTTCCTCCAGTATTTTCTCGGATTTGGCAGCCACGTAAGTCTATTGCTCCACTGTGCTGCAGCACTGGCTATTCTTTTGAGATAGCAGTGATGGAAATCCCAGAGAAAATATTAATATGGATCTGCAGGATGTGCAGATAAAAAACAAAAGCTAGTGCGGAGGTGCCCTACACACACGTACCTTAAGTATCTTGATAGCCAAGAGTGGGTGGTTTATGCTTGAAATAACCATGTGGCAAACATGAGATGCAGCCTCCTAATATGTAATATTATGCTAATAGTCTGTAATGCTATTGCATAGGTCAGTAAAACTTCAAGAGCATTGCAAATATCAAACACAGCATGTTATTAAGTTGTTATAAAACAAGTATTCAAAACCCATTTGTTGGAGTCCATAAAGTCATGGTAACAGCTTAAAAATCATGACATAAAAAGAAACATAATCTTTTTCTTCTTTCGTTTACACTCCATTTTGATCCTTACGAGAATCACATTTTTAAACTCTTCTGGAAAATGAAAAACACCTTTTTTGAAAAAAAAAGTTAAGTGCTGAGGTTCCTATGTACTTACCTGACCCTAGGAGATGGACTTTAGAAAACAAATAAATTTCCAAAAATTATGAGAAAGGGCATAAAAACACTTCAGAAATAAGTTGAAAAGACACCTTGAAAGGCTAAAATTCTAGCAAGTTTCACTTAACATTATCTAAATGGATTAAAAACTGTCAGTCAAGTAAAGATCTAGGAACAGATGCCCATACTGTATATATATATAAATTTTTTTTATTTTAATGAATAGTTCCAGTGATAAATAACAGATTTCCCTATTTATAGAAAACTGGTGCTACAAGAATATCAGATTGTGCTATTATACCCCAACATGCATACCAGTTTTCTATATGGAAATTTGATAATTACAAGAATTGTTGCTTTTTGAGATTTGGAAACAACAAAAAGAAATGGATTTTGTTGCTAAAAAGCAGAAAAGCCACGTATCTATTTGATATTTCTTTAATTAATCTGCAACATGTGGATTTTTTTTAATCAGAGCCAGAATTTAAAGGCTAAAGAGAGATCACGCAAAAAAAAAGAAAAAAGGTGGAAAAGAAAATCAAACAAAACACATACCAATACTGCACAAAAGTCTATTTCTTTGATGTTTTTAATTTCTATCTCCCAGGCATTGAAAAGTACCAGAAAGTGATACTAAACTAAAATGGAGAAAAATCACACATATTTGTAATTCTCAAATTTTCAGGTTTTCAAGCCTTCCTCATCCATTTCATAATATGTGTCACAGTCTTTACCAATATGATAAAAAAGCACCTAAAAACTAACATTTCACTGTGTTAGGAAAACTGCCCAAAAGAAGTAGTATTGAAATATCATGTAAAATTCATGTGCTAAGAAAAATTCCATTCAGACTGAGTCACAGAGACTCATGCTGTATTTGTAAATTTTTCAAACATGATATGAGCGAATTATTGCCTTCAGGCTTGTTATTTCATCCCCTGGACACACACAGAAGCATATCATCCTTTCATAGGATTGATCAGCAAATATCCTCCAGAGCACTTAGATAAGAAGGCATTCCCTTCTGCTAGCTGTATGTTTTTGCTCTGTTGCATTTTTTACTGTAGTGTGAAAATCTCATACTGCGTGCAATACCTTTAAACATTTCTTTAGGTTTTTGTTGTTGTTGTTGTTGTTAGGCATTTTGCCAAGTGGTGTGTTGTGTTATTTACCTTGGAAAAGAATTGTTGCAACCTAATTTATTTTGGTCTGGGCAGAAATTAGCTATGAAAGAAGTTCTGAGACCTGCTTTCTCATTACCAGCAGGCCTTCCATCTGCTTAATTAGAAGTGCAAATATTTGGAAATCTGAAATCCTGCAGCAATGTCTCAGATAGAATTTCTTTGTTGAAAGATCTGAAAAGTAATCGCTGATAATTGTTGATTGTGCTCTGTGTGACTGTAATTACATGGCATTGATCTGATGTTCAGACACCACAGTGATGAGCTTAATGTCAGAACCTAAATAGACTAGATACAATTATACCAATAATCAGTCAGAAGAGCTGGTTTAAAAGGGCAGAGGGAAATCACAAACTAGTGTGAATTACTGAGGGGAAAAAAAAAGGCTGTTGAATGTACTATGCAGTAAAGACTATTCAGCCATTTAAGTTGCTGGCCAAAAATGAACATTTACCTCTTTTTGTCATCAGAATAATAATTTAAAAAAAGACTATTCCGATTTAATTCCTTGCATGCCTATAAAAACAAAAACAACTCAACAAACTTGCTTTCAGCTACCTAGGTAAAGCATCAAGCAGACATGGGCAGCAGGCCAAGGCCAAGGATTGTCCCTAAGCACCAAGGGAAAATCTGATCGACTGGGTAGGGAGGTGAGAAAGCACTAGACGAATGTGAGAGGGGGGAACTCATTTCCACAAGAATGTCTGCTTGGCACTGGATAAAGTATTTTCACATTAGCATTTAGCACACCAGTCACCCAGCTGTAAAAGGGTAGAAAACTGAGAAGCAGATGAGATAAAAGGAGAATATTGCTTCTTAAGTGGGCTGTGAACTTTCTTGCTCTAATTGATCTCTTACCATCCTACGCAAGGGAATGCAACTGGCACGTTTAGCAGACGGATCGTTAATAGCACATATACAGACAAACCTTTCTGTGCATTGCTAAAATTGCTGAAAATTGAATTTGTCCTCAGACCAGCATAGGCACAAGTCTTCTTGATTTAAGGGGAAGGAGTCTCAAGTGCTGATGGTACAGTGGCATGGCCTGAGAGCTCAGTGCTTCCACCCCAATGTCTTCTCTTCCTGATGCACCATAAGGGAAGAAATGACTTTGATTTAGTGAACAGGTAGATGAAACGTTATATTTGAGTTCTTCCTCCAGCTCTTTCTGAGAAAACAATTACGTTATTTCACACACCAATATATTCAAAAACTTCTACATGCAGTTAAACTCATTTTCCAGTCCTTAAGATTCTCAGAAATCTCTCCAACTAGTGCTCCATGCAGCATCCCGCTAGTAAGCACACCAAAGCACATTCTGCGGAACCTTTAAGTCAAATCAAATGCATAGCATCTTTCTACAATTTAAATTCACAAACAACTTAAAAGAATTGTTCAGTAAATAATTCCACATAACAAGTGAATTTGAGAAAACAGCAATCTGTTTTAGAATAATTTGTGAAGAGATAAGAGGAAAAATTTGTTGAATAAATTATCCATTATAAATTATTCTCCCACCTGTACACCCAACCATTCCGATTCACTTTCTGCTGTTACTTTCTCCCTCTTCTAAAGTGCAGCAACTTTCATGTGCTCAGCAGTTGGCAGAATACAAAACTGTATAAGTAATACAATCTCAGCTCATATTTTGTTCAGAACTCGGTGGCTTTTTATTTTTCCTTACAGCATTTTTCTACCTTCTGTCTCATTTTTGTTCTGTCAAGTTGAAATTCATGACCTCTGCTCCAGTACAAATGTTGGATAGCAAGGAAGAGAATTACAAAAAAGAACAAAAATTTAAAAATACTCTAACATGGACATCATGTAGCATTTTTCATTTGTAGATTTTAAGTGTTTTGCAAAGGCAGATTTATTTTATTATATTCAGCTTCACAGATGGAGAATTTAAGAGACTGGTCCACTTGAAGCGCGTGAAAATTTATCTTATGCAAAGTTTTGCTCGGTAAGGTTAACTGTCCTTCCCAATGGGAGAAAGGCAGTATCTATGCCATGCTAAAGCGTTCGGGACAGAGGCAGCCAAGCTAGCCCTGAACAGGAAGCAGCAAAACCGTGTCACCATGGTATTGCACCTGCATTCATTAGGAAGCAGTGCTAATTAGTTCAACACAGCAACATGCTGCCATAGCTATATTGCTTCCAGGACCCAATTAGCAACTCTGCAAGGTACAGTGCTGTGCAATATAAATACACAGCCTGTTCAGATCTGCTGTGATATTGCTAACTGAGTTCCGACTTGCGGCTAGACATAACTGAAACATAGGTCAGGCCAAGGATAGGGATCTGAAATTTTCCAACATTTGTCCCCATATTAGACAGCCTGAATTAGGAAGTTTTTCACACCCCAAAGACCGAAGATACAAAGACACTTTCAGCTCAGAGAAGAGTCACAAGGCCAGGTGCATTGGTGCAGACAGGTTTACATGCTTCACACCCTTACCTTATCCTAGGTAGACTATGGAGTCTACCTTGGTAATCTTCAGTGAGCTGATGTGGAGAAGATAGAAAGCTTCACAGTGTGAAGAAACAGGAGGCTCCTTGGTTTGTTGGGGGATAGATTTTGCAGGACGTAGCTGACTGAGTAATGTCTTTATTGCACCATTGTTATCTGAAAAACCAGGTTTGGAAAGAGGTCATGGGATTTCATTGAAGCATGCAGTGGGGATGCTCGTAGAATTTGCCTGACTTTACCTTTTGTTTTCAACATGCTGCCCTTGTAATCAGCACTGTTATGACTAGCTTTTGTTCCAGCCTTTACAGCAACACATACCATGGTTCCTCTGACATGTTTAGGGGAATTAGAGGTGCAGGAACACAGTAATTTTCCACCTTGCAAATCACAGAAACTAGTTCTAGGGCAGGCACCCCACACATATTCCATGGACCAGTAAAATCACTTTCTACAAGTGAAATTCCCCAAGATAGAGTCACATAAACTCGTTTTCCTCCAGTTGGTAACTAAATTTCCGAACAGAAATTTTGCTCTGAATCCATTAATAGAGTTTTTGGTCTTCTAGAATAGCCCACATGTTTCATCCCAGAGGCTCAGCCTCTGTGTACCCTTTCATCCTGGTGTGGCCCAATTTCCTCATCTAACAAGTCCTGTATCTGAATCTTTACTTGACTGAAAGACACCACATGAATACCACACACTACAGATGCCAAGGTGAAAAAAATGCCCATGGGGACTGACAGATGAGATCCAAGGACTCCCCAGGGGTCCAGGTCTGTCAAGGCTCACACTGGACCATGCTCACTAGGCACTCTTCTGCATCCTGGATAATAGCATTGATTTCAGCTTCAGTTTTCCTTATGGTTTGCTTTCCCTCACAGCTGGAAAGCTAAATTGGCCTGAAACTCCATCCAGGACAAGCTCGCATGTGATTTAGTCTTCATGTGACACCAGTTCTTGAACTACTCAGGAGCTGCAGTTTGCCCCTCCTTTCTTCTTGATTTCTCATTTTAAATCTTCAGGGCAAGCTAGTGTTCTAGATGGCTGTTGTTTAAGGAATTGCGTTTATAATCTTCAATTATAAATATGCATTTTCATATAGTTTTTGTTTTCTTTTTAAGTTAACTTTATGAGAGAAAAGAAGATTTAGCAGAGAGCTCAGTACTCACTTGGTGTTCCAGTCTTGCCAGTGTTCATATTTAGCCACTGAAATCAGTGGGAAAATATTCACATGCAGCTAAGCACATCTGCAAATGTTGGCTGGATCAGGATACTCCAGAGCTGAGAGATTTTCTCTGTTTTCCTGGGCTGAGCATGGACTCTTACACTCTATTTCTGAGAGAGTTGAAAAGGAAAACAAATTTTGTGATTAGGTTTAAAATGCACTTCTCTGTCATTTTCAAGTTAAAAATTACAAGTGAACTCAATATTGTAGCCTCAGCTTCTTAACATGTGTTTTTACTGTTTATAAAAGTCTTTTCATTTTACCTTTTAGAAATCTTCTCTTGATTCTATTTCCTTTACTAATTACAATCCCATTTCCTTAGTAAGTCCTTGAAAAAGCTTCCCCCATGCCTCTAATCATCTCTCCAGTTATAATCTTCAAAATTGTGTTCCATCCAGTTTTCAATTTGGCAGTGCCCAAAGACAGATCTATATGTGGTTAACAACCTTTTATTTGCTGCCAGCTAGGGCTGAGGTTTTTGCTTCTTCTCTTTTTGGACTTTAGTGATGTACTTGATGCTATTTAATACATCCCTCTTCAGGGTGCTTTTGTTATGCAGGTGTTTGCTTTATCTTGGGCTCCTGGGTTTGTTATTTTTGTTTGCTTGTTTGTTTGTGGGGGGAAGGGTAGAGGTGGTTGGCTGCATAGTTATACAGTTGTAGAATCCTATAATCTAGTTTTCCTTCTGTATTTTGCTTATATTTCTGGAGTCAAGGCCTGAACTGAGTCCCAAAGAATATTTTCACCTTCATCCAAATACCAGAAAATATATTCCGAGGCCAAGATTTCTTCTAAAAATCAGAATAGCAGCACAAAGCTACAATGCTACCATCATTAACAAAAGCTACAATGATTTGGATCAGTTAGGATCTAACCTATCTCCGAACCTGTACACATAACCTGTAATGTCCCATGGGGACGCTGCAAACTGTGTCTGGAGTGTCAGAAAAGTCCCTGTCCAGTCACCACTAGAATACCAGGGGGGATGGAGAGGGAGAGAGCTCTGGAACTATTCTCTTTCTTCAAGCATGCGAGCAGAGACTAAGACAGATGTCTGTACCCTCTGTGGTGGCATGGTACTTACAAGGCAGGTGTGAATGCAAAACAAGACAACCAAGTCCTATAGAGGTTGCCTATAGATTTTGTGAGGAATGTAGGTACATAATGGAAGCTAGAGAGGGGCAGAGACTTTTGCAGGTATCTAGGAATAGAAATTCTCCTTTTTTATATTCTCAGCAAATTATCATTTTAAATAGTGTTTCTTTGCCTGTCTCTAAGCATGTGGAATTTAAGTATATTAGCTCACTTTTGGAGAAATAAGGACGAAATGATGGAAAGAAAATTAACTCTCTCATTTCTTTAGTACCTAGGAAAAAAAAAGCAAGATTGAATACCCTTATTTGTCCCAGAAACATAGTCACGGGTGTGCTGTCCTTTTAGGGGCCAGTCGCAGGATCCAGAGCAGTGTGCAGATATTCCTAAAATACCTCATGCCACAAATGTCAGCAAAATGGTTCTGCTGTTTGGCAGCTGGCCATTAAGCTGTAAGTCATTGTGGAAAGATTCTATGGCACATGGACTCACCTGCTCGAGTCCAGTGCTAGATAACTGTGACTACTGTTTTCACGTAATGCTTGTGCCTATATAGTGCTTAAAGCCCTGTTAGCAATATGCAAATGATCCCATCCCAGGGGATGAGAGGCACTATCAAACATTTGCTATTTTATATGTATAAATACCTTTGACGACTTTAGAACTGTGTGAGCAAGTAAGCGTCTGCAGTAGAGGGCAAATTCACAGCAATTTTCTCTCCTTGAGTATCTTCCCATGGGAGGGAACTTTTTGTGTTCATTTTCCTGTGACTACTGAGAACAATAGAAGTCAGAATGATCTTTACGAAGCCCCCACCTCCTCAGTGGCATTAGTTAGCATGCAGGGAGCTGCACTGTGGACAGGAGAGAGGCACGCATAAAGACTCCAAGAGAAGGCTTCTGCCTTCCTGCTCAGAAATAACTGTTTAGAGCCTGTTAGGCACATCACAGTAGTCAGGAGGATGCTAAATACAGCCTTTTCATATATTTTTTAGCAGCAAGGACACAGGTGTGCTTCTACTGTCTTCTATCACTGAATTATGCTTTTCTAATTTTCAGGTGTGGGCTGAAATATCTTGTTCTTGAATTGCTGATTAGAGTTGCAAGGTTTGTTTGCCACATTTGCAAGAAAAGAGAGGATTTGTTCCTGAATGGAGGGGGTATGTTCTCTTTGCTTTATGGTGGTTTTATATCTTATTTGGGCACACAAATTAAGAGACTGTGGACCAGTTTCTCCCTGAGCTATTTTTTTTTACAGTAAGAGTAGCTTTTCACTACTGATCCCAGCATCAGAGAAATTAGTATTTTTGTGCATAAGGAATAGACATGGCCACTTCTTTCTCCTGGAAAAAGGCACATGACATTGCATTACAAGAAGATCCACATAGGTCAATGCAATGTGGCTGCAAGCACTGGGGCATAATCTAGCAAGTAATCTAGGTGAAACTTTACCCCTAAAGAGTAGGATACCTTTAGAACATATGAAGAAACTGAAAATTATGGAAGACAAGAATAGAAATTACTTTTTCTGTTAGACTTGTACTCTTGCTGTTTTCTTGATGACCAAAATTGTGTGCAGGCATTAGCAAAAACTATCATGGAGGCGTGCTACTTCTCTCTAATTTTACAAAATAGTTCTGCTTATAAATCAAAATAAATAGACACAAATACACATGAAAATATATATGTATACACACAGACAGACAGATACACAGACACACAGTATAAATTACTTATACAGAAGGCTCCATATGTAGTGAAAGCCAAGATTTTCTGCTGAGTTATTGTTTCCTAAGATCTCTATATCACATTTCCATTTGAAAAGTTTTCTTAACCCTTAATCTCCTGAGTTTTTCTTTCTCATGACATAAAATATTTGCTACAAAAATAAGTAAATGTGTAATATATATATGAGAAGTGTCTACTTGCTATCCTTTTTGGAGAAAAAACATATTACTACAAATTTCTTCTCTTTGCTAGCTATGATATGGATTGCTTTTCTACATTGTCAGTAGGGGTAAATCAGCAAAGTGCCTCCTCTGTGTTCTTATGTCTCTGTATAGCAGAAACACTGCTATTAAAATCATGAGGTTAAATCATGAGATTAAAATGATGACAAAAGAGGAAGATCCACTGATTTGAAGACAAAATACCAATGGCTGCACATATTTCTTGGCCTAGAGATACATTCACAAACATTGTGAAAATTCTGTTCTTTTTCCCACCCACAAAAATGCAGACACTTTCCTTTCTGGCTTTATTTCCCCCTACTATTTCACCTAAGCTGTCACTTCGATTAAACTGTTCATTGTAAAAGTTAAGCTCTCTCTAGAGATCCATCCAGACTGCTGTCTTCTACAAGTTTCCTAAAGATAAAAAGAAAGCTATGAGTATGGATTACTAATGTCTTCCTACCTCACAACTCTTGCTCCAAAACACAAAAGGCCATCTGAGTTTCTTTTAGTTATGTCTTTGCCGTTTCTCAAGGACCTAGATTTTAAATTCACTGAATTTCAAAGATCTATACAAAAATCCCCACTATTTCTCTCAAAATTTCTCTCAAAACTGCTCTTTCTTGGGTATATTTCAATCTTTGTTCAGTTTCCTCCGTCATTTCTCAGAACATTAAGCTCACTTATTGGCTGAGATTTGCTCATATCAAACTTCTTGATAATACATATGTTAAAGTCCAGGAAATATTTTTGTCTTCTAATCGAGAAGATCAACATAGTTTTTATACCAATATGGCCAGTAACCTAAAAAATATTTCTAGTGTTAGTTCTCCCCATTATTAGTGATACCATTGCATATCAGAAAGTATAATTATAGCACTATGTGCATACCCAGCTCTGTGTCAGAGCTTGTCATGATACTGAGGGGACTTTTATAAGTCTATTAAAATGTGTCTGTCTCTCTCCGGTTCCTGAGCTACTCCCAGACACAGCCCCCAGGGCATGTTATACTATAAATTCTTCAAGAACCAGTTATCTTTATTATTTCACCTTCCAAAGGGAAAAAAAAAAAAAGTGACTACTGATAATACAACACATACATCTACTCATCGATCAGTATCTGAGCAGATCTTTGCTTTGTGCCTCTTTGAAACATCCCAAGCTTTTACTATCTCTGTTTCTTTGTTTGATCCTCTCCATTGATTCTCTCTGGTTCACCAGCTTCTTGGAAGCTGCTTCTTTTTACCTAACTTTGAAATTCTTCATTTCCCCATAAAGACAGGAAGATGCAACATCTCTTATCTGTTGAACAGATCTGTGTTTTCTTAGCAATCATAGAATCATAGAATCATAGAATGGTTAGGGTTGGAAGGGACCTCAGAGGTCATCTAGTCCAACCCCCCTGCACACGCAGGGTCACCTAGAGCACATGGCTC
>JAUBOD010000386.1:3795115-3829482 GCA_032353885.1 Nothura maculosa
ACACTGCTGTCTCATGGTCAACTTGTCGTCCACCATGACACCCAGGTCCCTCTCTGCGGGGCTGCTCTCCAGCAGGAAAAAGGAAATACAATCACCTAATCAGAGAGAAGAAAAAACTTCACAAGACAGAAGTCTTTTGTGCCACTGAACATTTTGCCATTAAATATAGACTAGATGTCGTAGGTTGTAAATAAATTAATTTGTGGGTTTTTTTTCCAACACAGAATATTTTCTATTTGATTTTTTCATGACATAACCCCTCATTTTAACATCTTTTAGGCAATTGTTGTTGAAGCTTGTTACTGCACATGTTTCAATATAGAAAGCACTTCTCTGTGCTTAAACAATTCCAAAAGAGGATATATGTCGAAATTCACACTTTGCTTAAGCACACACTTCTAGCAATTTTGACACCATTTTACACAAGATCATGAGCTCTGTATACCCTGGATCTGAAATAATGAATTTAAAGCTCCTTTCACAAAATATTTATACTCCTAATAATCACACCATGGTTCATTATGTGTCATAATCACATGCTGTGTGCAATTTTATATGTGATATCTTATGTTCAACAGTTGACCTCTGCAGTAATGTTATTTCTGGAGACCAGGAATAAAAATCTGGGGAAAAGTGTTTCATTTTTTTTCAGCAAACAAACAAAATTCTATCAGCTTTGGCCTAAGAATTTAAAGTTTCTGGAATTATTATCACTGACTTTTTTTTTTTTATTAAACATGCCAGCATTTCTGTAATTACCCTTTGAAATTACATTTTTTTAATTCTTTAGTTATTTTGCCTGCACTAATACATAATTAACATTTCTAAATATAATATAGTTTTCATTTTCTTTGTAAATACTTATCATACATGTATTATACTTACCAGCACTTAATATAAAGCTTTAGAAAGATGTAGTTCAGAATATTTTAAAATAATTTCCAGTATCATAAAAACCACTCAATCAAAATTGTTGTAAGGACCTGCATGTGCTGTCCAGCTAAGCAGAATAATATATTTTGCTTTACCTTCTATTATGTTTTACCTAGTATTTTGCCTTTCTGCAGTGATAGGTCTCCACAATGACATCCTGTCTGAGAGAAAAAAAAAATCCTGACAACATTTGCATGCACATCTAACTCTATGTCTCCATTAGCTCGTTCCTATTGAAAGCTCTGGACAGAATGCCTGCTAATTCCAAGTCTTTTCCAGATTTATATTTAAGTTGTAAGTCATTTTGGACTTTGTAATCTAGGAAATCTGCTTGCAAAAGCCTTTTTTAGCAATTGCTACTAATAGCTTGTGATTAACACCTGCTAGCACTGCTATTCCATACAAAAACAGTGAACAATTTTTGCATGCATAAAGTAAAGACAGAGCCTCCAATTCTTTTTGTGCAAGCTGACACATTGTTTCAGTTAGGTCTCCAAAAGCATATGCCATAGGTCTCCAGTGATCACCATTCCTTGTGAAAAGTGTTGCCCCAAGGCCTTGCTTAGAAGCATCAACTGCCAGCTTTGTTTGGTGCTTATTATCATACACTCGGAGGACAGGTTCCCTCTTTATCTACTATTTGAGATTCAGAAAGTCCCTGTTGTGATTTCCAATACATGCCCATTATGCATTTTTAAACACTGAAGACCTTCATGTAGCAGTTGAAATGATTTAGAACTGTTTGAATATAAACTCTCTAACAAAATTTGCCTTTTCTTTAAGTTTCTGTATTCTTTCTTTCTGTATATTTGGGGACATATCTTTAATCAGAACTATCTGTAAATCTCCCCACATACAAATTCATTATTTCTTTAACCTTGAAGCCACATTTTTGTCTTGTGAGTCTTAAACCCCTAATTTGAATCTCTTCCTGGAGCTTATCAGCCTCTCTCATTACAAAGTTTTTCTATGATTTGCCTTTCTATTTTAAGCCTTCAGTAGTTTCAGGTCACTTGTTGTGTAATTGTGAGAAACAATTCAGACTGAGAAAAGCATGATCCAAATAATCTCTTAGAGGGAAAAACAAAAAATTATACAGATGTGAGCCTTTTTGTTCTAGAGAAATGAATGTTCCAGTCAGAACATAGCTGAACTATCCAGTGGTCTCTAGTCATCAGTTTCTGGGTATGGATCTTTTTTACACACTTCATTAGGTCCTCAGACTCTCAGTCACAGGGAAATATTCATATAAAGTTATTAAGGAATAAACTAATTTTGGAGAATATCCAATTGTTTCCACTGTACCTAACTTAGCCAAACAAAGTTTTCCAAGTTTTTGTTTCAGCTCCAGAGAGAGATTTCTAGGAATATGTATGACAGAACAACTGATTCAATCAGTCTACTTTGTGTTTTCATTGGCTTTCTCTAGCAACATTAAAAACATCTGGAAAATGATCTCCAGGCTTAGGAGCTCCTTTCCTTCCAAAGCATTAACTCCCTCAACAGTTAGTAGGCCTGCCATATTTGCAGCACTAAAGCAGATATTGCATTTTTGACAGCAATTACAAAGTTTATCTGCTAAAGCTTTTGTTTACACCAAACTTGCAGTGTAAAAGCACAATTTCCTCATTTTAGAATAGAAGCTATACCTGTCTTTTCAATACAGCTAACATTTTCAAACACTTCCTTGAAGCTTTGGACAGTGCCTTCCTTATGCAATTTAAGAGTTTAGATCTCTGTGGTTTAACAGTAATAAAGGTTCAATTTCCGATCACGATAATGTTCCTCTCTTAAAATATAGCTCTCGTACATATCCCTGAAATTCTTCCCTACTCTTTCCTATTTTGAATATATGTGTATTTTTTTAGGTATAAACTATGTTTTCAAAAAAAAATACCCATACATATATATATATCAGTTCTGTTTTAAAACAAAACTACTGCATAAATTTGTATTTTCTTTCACATCATTCATAGTTGCATGCATTTTCACAAACTCATTCCATCGTAATTTTCTAGATTCTGTTTCAGTACTTTTATTTTTCTTTCCAACTGTATTTTCCTATGGATCTATAGGTTGCAAAAACAATCACTCTTTTTTATAATCTGAAGTCTGGGCTGGGGTGAAATCTAATTGATTTTTTTTCCACCTTTGTACTAAGCTCTTCTAGTTTTGGTCTCTGACAACCATTGCAGTCTTGCTTCAAATTAAGGCTAATTCAAGCCTCCAAAAGGCCTTTTTGATTCAGGTGCATTTCTGCTGTGAACACTTCAAAAATATCACTCTTTTTATAAGGATTTACATGCCATTGATCTCTCAAAAGCCTCATGATTCTTAGGATTTAACCTTATTCACTTCTTAGCCTTCCTAAATGTCTGTGGGTTATGAAGCAAATCTCGACTCTCCCAGTCTGTTGTATTAAAAACATACCATTTTGCTCTCTTTTCTTTTGGATATGTCATCACAAAATATACATGTATGCCTTTTTTTTTTCATGGATGGAGTACTTCTTGTGCGATGCATTTCTGAGAGCTTGAGCTGTGTTTGAGTTCTCAGATCCATATTATCCTTTGCTACCTTGTGTCCCTCTCCTCCTGTTTCTTGTGCCACATTATGTTCTGAGATAATGATTAATAAAATCAGTGTGAGATCTTAGAAATATAGGTGGGCAAATATTATGTGGAAGAGCTTGAAAGGATATCACCTTATGTCTCTGGCTGCTAATCAACTAACTAGAGATCTGACACTTCAGCCTTAAATACAGAAGTAGCTTCAAGGTTTTCTCTTCTAACGAAATAGTTGCCTGGATTTTCTGTTGGACTGTTCAGAATTTCTGAGAAGTCCCAGCTAGCTGGAGTGTGTTTCATCTTCTGCTTCTCAGTTAGTTTGTACAGTGAGAGGGTTGACCTTTTAGTCCTGGCAATACATAGGAGGCCATATTTTGGAGAGCAACAAGCAAAAAGAGCTTTCTTCTTTTATTTCAAGCCAAACCATTCTGATTAAGATAAAGAGGAAACAAGACAACGATACCTACATGAAGAAGCAGTGATTCTTATATGCATAATCATCTAATGAAAATTCATTTTAATATTGAGATAAATAACAGACTTTTTAACTGTGGTAAAACTTCAAAAGATAAAGAAGTATTTTGTTGACTGAAGGAACACTTATTTCAATAAATGAATAAATATTTCTTTTTTCAAGGTTATTACCTTTTTTTTATTTCTCCTCTGTAATGAGGTACAACCTTATTGTACCTAACCAATTGTTGTGAATTTATACAAGTCTGTAACCATACCATGACTCAACAGGGACAATGAAATCACTATGTGACCTTCCAAGTTTCTCACAAGTTCCAGGAACATCCATTTCTAGGTAAAAATATTCAAAAAATGGTAAATCAGTAATTTTAAATTACTGTTATGCAACATTCTGAATGAAAAGCTATGGTAAAAATTGGAGATAGGAAAGGTTTTAGATGCAGAGCAAACTTGTCAGATTACATTGCTAAATAACAAATTATTTAACTCACTGCTGTCAGTTCCTTTGTTTTTTCCTTCTATCCCTTTACACTATACACTGCAGGTTGCTTTCACTTTTCATTTGAAATAGATATTGCTGGGCAGGAAACTTCAAGTCCACACATTATGCTTTTTATTTTCAAACTTCAGATGGTCAAAAATGTTGAGTGAAAAACCATTTTCTCCAAAGAAGGAAAGGTTGTCAGAAAACGTTTTTTCACGGGAAAATAATTACTTTTCATTTCTTCAGTGGCAAAGTCTGAAAAGAAAGCAAGTTAAATTTCACTTATACTTTTGTTTTGCTTCAGCTTTGTGCTCAAACTGTATTTTCTTTCCTCTAAATGTCATGCAAAATTCTTTGAATAACATTTGAAACCAATTATTCAGAAAGCAAGCAATGCAGTGAAGGTGGCAGAAACAGAGTGTGTATAGCTCCATGAAGCTCCATTCAAACTATACTCCCTTTGAATTAACTTGTGGTTCTAAACCAGGAAGCCTGAGATAGGGCAGAGGGATGCTGCATGCCAGAAGACAACACTGCGTCTTAGACGGTGGCAGTCTGCAAGTCTCAGACAAAATCTTTCTGACAGTAGTAGGGCAATATGCTGTGTTCCCTGCTCAGAGCTACCTCGCACACTCTGCTGCTATGGAGTCAGGCCTGCCTCACGGGCTGCTCCTGTCTTTGGTATTGTGAGGGCCCGTGGGACCATAGAAGGATCTGCTGGGGCATCAACTGCATGAAGGTGCTCAAACTGACAAAGCTGATGTACTTGATGTGGACAGAAGAAAGATAAAGGCAGTGGAACGTGCATTATAATCTCTGTTAACAATTTAAATATCACTACTTTTTGCTAAAATCCAAGCCTCCTTACTGTACATATAACCTGAGGTATGTAGTTTACCAACATGACTCAGAGTAGCCTTTCCCTGTCCCAAGCTTACTACTATTCCTCATTTATGGGAAGGCAGGACAGCTCCTTTCCTCCTTTCCCTTACCTCATTAGGATCCACACACCACACCAGACACATTTGACTGCCTTGGTATTTTACCTCCTAGATATCTTAAAAGCAGAGAAATGGTTCTTTTTGGTGCTGGACATGTTTTACAGTCCCTGTTTGGTCATCTTCTGTTCCTCTCCCTCTACAAGATACAGCTCTCATGTTGATGCTGCAATGCTAATTAAAGAAAACATTAACCACTCTCTACATTTGACAGGCTAATTACATCCATCATCCATATGTGTGACAGTGCTATCAGTATCAGGAATCAGACAGTCTCTTTACTATACCTCTTACACTTTTCAGTCAAAAAAGAATGTTGTATTTCACTAACAACTTTTAGTTCTCAAAGTATGCTCTCCGGGATTCTTTAAGAGTCACCACTTCAGTTCTAACTTTTAGAATCAAGAATTTGGGAAAAAAAAAAAAAAAGTTGCATTTCTAACCATACTTCAGAAAACAAACTGCAACATAATCAAGTCATTGCCTTCTCTCTTCTTCTGCTTGCTGGACTTCTGTTTAGCACAAAATGCCAACGGTTATGACAGATATTGGGGCCAATGTCTAGCCTCAGTTAATATACACTACGCAGAGAAAATACAGTTGAAGCTAATTGAAGTATTATTGAAGTAAGTTATTACTGAATGGGAAGAGATGATTTGGCCAAGCTCATTTTAGCAAAAAAATACCAGAGATATTTAGCAGAAAAACACTAGAGAGAGAAGGAGTAGGAGGAAAAACACAAATCTTTGGACCATGCAGGAATACAGCACTGAGTCCTCCATCACACAATCAGAATTTTTGAACTCTTACAAAATGCTAGTAGGATACACAAAATACCAGTAGAAGAAAGAAGTGATATTCTCACATGATCCAAGCCTCCTAGACAGTCTAGGGTTAAACTACCAGGCTGTCTATCTGTCCATTCTTCCCTAAGCAACACATAAAAGCAGATGACTGATTTCAGTCAAATTTGACCATAGGACTGCAACATAGATATATTAAATTCATACAATTTTGGGGAAATTCAGAAGTTGGGTAAATAAAGCCTGTCCTATCAGTGTTCCTGCTGGTGGAAAACCAGGCAGAAGTAGCTGCTATTTGTACTGTTCAGCAGTCTGGCTGCAACCTCCAGGGACTGAGAATTCCCCCAATATAGTCCAGCCATAGGAGTTGTTCAGTCCTGCATGTCCCAAAAGTAACTGATGAGCATGAGAGACAAAAGGAAGCAATGCAATAACTACAAGGGCAAGATTGTCCAAGGGCATGGGAGGGAGGAAAGAAGGCGAAGGGTGTTCAGGAGATGCTGGGAGGATCTGCAACACTGATTACGGTACCAGTGGCAGAACGCACACTGGGAAATAAAGCTAGGGCTGTTGCAAAGAGTGAGTACAAGGTGTTGAATAGAAACCCACAAGGACCTTAGTCTGGATTAGCTCCACAATCATGGAACCACTTGTTTTACTGTGATAAGGAAAGGATGTGAGATAGGCAGCTACACGTGCTGAAATGATGACTCAGGGAGACTTCCCTTATCAGGCAAATACCCAGAAGTGTGTAATTAGATTCATGCAGCCTGAGTTACAGGAAAGTCGTAAACCTCTCCCAGCTACAACAAGGAGCATTTGAATTCAGAAAACACCCCTCTTGGCTAGAGGCAGAAGTTCAAATTCAGGAACGTGAATCTGTGAAGGAATCCAGATACAGTTCATGCCAAGAAGATGGCAATATACTGGCCAGAGATGCAACAAATACAAGAAAGTTTTAGGCCACTATTTTAGTCCAAACCCACGCCACTCTAGGACTCTCAGAAGTACTAGTACACAGCACACAAGAGACAGTGGGGTGATTTTTTTTTAGTTTTGTTTGTTTGCTTTTGTTTGTTTTTTTTCATTGATGTCTTGACTGTGTAGGAATATAAGCCAAGTTCAAAAATCTGTACTCACAGGATAATCATTTTCCAGGCAGAGGCCCCCACTAGCATCCCACAGAAGTACCAGGTACACCAGGCAGCATTTCCCACTATGTTGTAGGCTGACATAACCAACAACTCCAAGTCCAGCAAAACTGAATTTAGTGTTCAGTTATACCACACTGGCCTGAAAACTCCAACTCACATGTGAAGACATCTTATCCTACTACTGCAACAAAGTTCCTCCTTCAGCTACCTGCCCTGCTCCTTCTTCATTGCTGCTCCCAATGCACAGGTAGCATGAAGCAGCAGCAGAACTAGAGCAGCATGGCTCTAATTAACAGTTTGGTTTTCCCCCTAATTACTACACTGTAGTGTGCAGATGTTCAGCTGGTGCTATCAAAGCAGCTGAGCCATTCATGCAAGAGGAACAGGGCAGATAGATAGGTAGAGATTGAAAACAGCTATGTTATCCTGAGGTGAATCATTACACATACTTATTTTAAATAAACCTGGTACAAGTTACTTTACTCTTTCCCCAAATACCCGGCCTACTTCTCATACTATTTACATCATCTCTGAGTTTGGTCACCTGCATAGAGGTCCGAATTTCTATTAGGCAGAAGTTGATTTAACATTGTTTTTTTGGTGGTTTTATAAAATGGAAGTGCTGCACTACAGGCCATGAGCATCTCTCTACACACAAAAACCATCATATTTATTTAGACTGCAACCTTCCAGACATTTAGCCAAGAATAAAATTCTCAGTAGAAGGCACCACTTAAAGACTCAGCGAAGATGTTTCCTTCCATCTTGACTCATCAGCTGACACATTCTATATGCTCTGTTTTGCTTATTATTAATTTAACTAACAATAGAAAATATATTTAATGAATTATGATTCTGTGACAACAAATTAGCTAGACTATATGTATAAAGGTCTCTCTTTAAACTTTAATTAGCTTAACAATAATGTGCTTGCTGCCTGTGTTTGCATTTCAAGAAAACATACAGCAGCATAGAAGCAGGATGCTTTGTACTTAACATGGAAAGTGAATATCTTTCCAGGATTATTTATAAAGCAATTTTCTAATAATGACCTAAATTTGGTAGAGTTCAATCAGGGATGAGGTTACATTGACAAAGGTAAAGTGAATATATTAATTTCCCCATCAAGTATCTGAAGACAAAATTAAATGTTAAGAATGAGGAAAAAGTTTGAAGAGGCAAGATGCTGAAATTTTGCCCTTTCTCCTGAATGTCGCATCTGGTTCTTCTCCTTCTCTAAAGCCAGTGAAGCTGGCACTACAAGACACTCTGATCCTGCTTTCCATGAGTCATCCAGGCTGTTTCTAGCGGTTTGAGTGGAAAAGATGGTGTTCACTATAAAAAATGCAACTAGCCTTCTGCTTGCTCCTCTTCCATCTCTCTCTACTTCTCCACACATTCTCCCACGTCCTCTCTTGGCCCCATGGCTCATAGTTCTTCATCCCATCAGCACATGCATACCTTAAACCCATAACAAACCCTCTCCATCTTAGCTGAGGGAAGAGTGTGGCATCATCCTCTCTGATTCTCTTTATTTATGCTTTCCACTAGCCCACAAGCCACTGGTTCCCTAAGACCTTCTTTCTCTCATTTTCCTATGCCAGCTTCCTACTTTCCCTAACAGGTCTATGTGTTCCTCATGCACTCTGACTCCATGTTCCATCTCTGTCCCTAGACAACATGACCCAGATCTGTCTCTCGGAAGGCAGGGGTTATTGTGAGATAGCAGAGAAAGACAAAATTTCCCTCTCTCCCTTTATGAGCTAGTCCCTTTGTCAGAAGCAGGAGGTCTCTGGGCACTACTGCATAAATGACTGCAGTTTCTGGCAACAAGAAGCTCAAGTACTTTTCTTCAATCCACTCTTAAAGGGCCTTCAAGGGGTTGGCGCTCCTTCTCCTACTGATGTATATGAGCAGATTTTTACAAAATAAACTTTGAAAAAGGGTCAACAGCTTAGTTTTTTCCATGGTCAACAAAGATCTTTGTTTCATTGACAAGTATTGGCTAGTCTTTCAATACTTGCAGTGACCTAGAACCCAGATGATTAAATATTAAGTATTTTATGTAGTTTACAGAATGTATAGAGATGTTGGCTGGAAGGCATCTTTGAAGGTCATCAAGTTGAATCTCTTCAAGCAAGATTATTGCCAGCACTAGATCAGATACGTACTGTGAATTTGAAGACACTGGAAAATACTCTGAAGGATGCACATAAGTGACAAGAGTGGTACGTTATCTATTGAAATAGAGTTTGTGTTCTGTGTCCTTCATGGTTTGCAGCCACTGTTCATACTTTACACGGTCTCATAGCAAAGACAGAAATTCATGTTTTGTTCACATAAATTATCTTAAACAATTTTTATTTAGTTTAATTTTTTATTGCAGCTCAACATTTAGAAGTTAAACTTCATTTTTATTAATCCTCTAAAACTGTAGAGTACCAGCTGCTGTTTAATTAACTGCACACCAAACCAACAATTTTCTTACCACAATTTTAAAAGTCTCACACATATTTCAAGTCTTTATGGGTATGATTCATCTGAATAAAATAGATGTATAGCACTCTTTCAGAGATATAGTGTTTAGGAGTCAGTCATTTCATCTATTTCTTTCCTCTCACACAAAACTTCAAAGTCCTGTAAGGCATCTTTACTTACCAGGTTGTTGCATTCAGATGACCAGACTTTACCATATGTCTGGTAAAGCCTTGCTCTCTAGGACTCTTTGTGATTCATTTTCTATTGTTAGTTCTGTTTTCACCATCTACATGGCAAGATATGACTGCACTTACTGGACACTTCCAGCATATAAAAACACTACCCCCATTACACTTCTCCTGCTGCTAGCTAACACCAGAAGGGAGAATTTATCTTTGTCTTCTTTTTTTTTTTTTAAATAGTAGATTTTCTGTAGAAATACTAAGTCAAAATTGCTTACTGTAGCAGGAGAACAAATGAGATAAGTACTGGAGGGAGACAGAGATATGGCTGGAAACTAACTTGGAATACTGACTGACTTAGAAACATATCCAAGTTAAACTACAAGAAGCAAATAGCATCAGTCAAGCTAGGGTCAATTTTAAAATGAGGCCTTTTGTTAATCAGGCAGAGTTTATAGTGGCACAGGCCAGGCCTTGCTCCAAAAGCAGCATTAGATTAAATCTCCCACTAGAAAACACTCATTAAAAAACAGCTTTATCAAAAAGAACTGACTTGTCACTACCAGCCATTATTAGGTAGTGGAACACTGACAGTTTTGAAGACTACAATGGGGAAATAAATATTTATTTAGCTGTCTAAAGTAATTAGTCTCCACTGTTTGCTTTATATGAAGGCACATAACTGGGCAAGACTGCCTATCTACTTGAATTTTAGGAGACAAGTCTGTGTAGAGGCCCCCATGGTGTCTGAAGAAATGATGAATTCATGTCTAACACTTTCTGCGCAGCTTGAGAATGTAAACCATTGAGCAATAAGAGACTTTTCTGATTCTTATTCAATTACAGTAGTAAGAGGATACACAAAGTTAAAAGGATAGAGCTGAGGCAGGTGCAAGTAGAGACTGCAGGTGACATGGAAAGCTGCAAGAAGCTGACACCCTCCTGGCACAGGATCTGCAAGGAAATCTATTTCACTGGGTATCAATTTGAGATTCAGGAAAAAGGAGAAAGAATGAAGAGGGGGATTAAGCTGTAAAAGCACAAAAAAAAAAAAGGATCAATAACCATCTTGGATGTATTTTCTGGGAATCTGGCATGGGCAGTACAAAGATGTTACTTAGTGAATATGCTGGCATTTCTCCCATCTGCAAGTTATACAGCCAAAGTGCAATTAGCACATTCAGTGGAACAATAATTAAACAATGCAAAACAGGCAGTCCATAGAGTGGTTAAAGCATATGTCAAAATCAGAGATATATAGACCCTAGCTTAGTTTTCTTATGAGAGTATCTTTGCCCTAAGAATCTCTTGAGCAAGACATAAGTACACTGTAGCATATGAGCCTTGATAACATGCAGATTGTTTTTGCTTTTTAAAATTGAGCAGGTAAATGTCATTGCTAAATGTTTAAAATCAGAAGCATTTTTTTAAAGTAGTTCAAGTGCTAAGTTCCATATTTCTTTTTCCTCAGAAGTATTTTATTGCAGAATAAAATGACAGATGCAATTAGATAATGTTGAGCAGATTATAGTTTGAGAATGTTATGCTGTGTTACATATTCACGAGTGAACAATAGCAGGGGGGAGAAAAAAAGAGATGGGTATCTTTTCTTAGCACTTATTTGAAAAGTTGGATGAAGAAATGTGTCTTTTCTAGATAGGCAAATATTATGGAGCTCTGTGAATTCATTTTTATTATTTTTCTCAGCTACATGAGGAAGCTTTTCTGATTCAATTTAGCTTTAAAAACTGCTCTGATATTGCTGGAGAAAAATTGAAATGACCAAGAGCTGGATACATGACAACATGACAGTTGGGCTCAGATTCACAGAACTTATTTTCCATTGAAACCAATCAGCATTTACAAGCCTACACACTTTATTCTATTGATCTATGTCCCAGCTCACCTACCAACAATGAAGATATATCCCTTGAACTGTGGACCAAGCCCTCATCAGCAAAAATACAATACAATACAGGTTAGGAAAAATTATTCTCTCAGAATGAGGCCTCCTGTTGCACTTCCCAGAAAAATGCATCTGGGCAAAAGCAGCACTGGTCCTTATGTCTAGCATCCATTCATCTACTTTTTGTGCTTAAAAATTATCTAAATCTGAGTCTTTATAGAAATGGGCAAGAGGGAAGCAACATCACTTTGTTTTTTTTTCACCTATCCTTTTTTTGCCTATATTTTATTCCTACAAATGCGATGAAATGCCTAATCTGTAGGAGAAAAAAAAAAAAAACCTCTAATTTCTCTCTGTTGATTACGAAGGGAGCTGAAGGTTACTTTTTTTCAGATCTGAGCAGGCTTCACTTTTTACCTAAGTGAAGTAAGTCTGATCCTGTGGGAAGAGCACAGATGGAGCACATTATACCTTCCCTCTTCCTTTTGTACCCACACAGAATCCAGGCACAATCAGACAGCTTCTTTAAAAATTATTTTGGCTGGAAATGCAGTTTTACTCTCCCAGTAGCCTAGAAGATCATTCTCAGATAAAAGGTCAGTGTCCATCCTCTGCAGAGGATAGTGTGGATTCCCTCCAGGATTGGTGGTGCAATTAGACGAAGATTTATTCTCATCAGCCCTAGGAAGTATGTGTAATTTCCTTTCCAAAATATCGAATGTGCCATCATATCATGCCAGAACTGCTTTAGAAAGCTGACAATGAGTCTCTATTCTACATATGCTTGAGAGAAGACCAGAGGACCAAATTTCCTTGGGAAAACTCTACCGAATCAGTCACAGATCTTGGTCAGCCACAGATCTGCTGATGCTCTGGTCAGTCTCACCAAGGTGCATGGGCCACTCCGCTCTAGGCTGGAGCTCCAAGCAGCAGGGAATCAGCAAGGACATTACCCAGAAATATGGGGAAAACTGAACAAATAGTGATTAATGTATGAAGTGCTATGAGGGAAGCAGAATATCACAATATCTGTGGTTTCTACTCAAATATTCTACTCACCAAATATCTTCTTAGGACTTTTCTGCCTCAGCAGGGCCACCTTTGAGAAAGACCTTTTAAATGATACCACCATGCCAGGAGCTGCCCACTTCCCAGTCCTGCAGAGTATCTTCCTGTGCCATGATAAATGCAACCCACCGATGCTACAGCTTTGGTCTTGTCTGTCCTTTGCTCTTGTAAGATGAGTGATATATTGATAAAGCCTCTGAATCTTTGTTTCTTAGCAGTCATTCCTCATTCCTTTTTTTGTGAAGAAGGACCATTTTGCCATAAAAGCTGTACAGCTAAAACATAGCCCTACAACACAGAAAGTTCTTCCTTTATCTATTTTTTTTTAAGGGAGAAATAGTCCATGTCTCCAGACAGCCAACCAAATACTCCTGCTTACATGCTCCCTCTCACTTTCTTGCCCTTTCCCAGGTTGCTTATCCCTGTCCATCAAGTTAACTGGACTTTTGAGACAGCTGGGGTTTTTAACTGGGGATAAAGCTCCCCTAACGGGAGAAGAGAACTATGGCTGCAGCATCCTAGCAGGGGACCAACAAAGGGGCCAGGGGACCTTGGATAGCTGGCAAAAGTCTGGCACTTTACTTTCTCAGCACAGGCTACACCCATGGATGTCACAGACCACATGCTTATTTGCAGGTGCCGGGGGAAAGGCTGTATACCACGTGGTTGTACTTCAGATCTCTTGTTGCTATCATGATTGATAGTAAATATTTTAACTTCCTTTTCTCATGACAAAAGTGTTGTGAATATAGCCGAGATGAGACAACAGAATTCAAAGTCTACATAGGCTATATGTAGGATGTATGCATGAAACTCACCTTTCCAGGAGAAAAAGTGAAAAGGGCTTCACTAATTCAAGCACTCTGCCCTTCCTTACCCAATTCCAGCAAATCACTCAGAGACACAGACAGCCAGCTTCTGAGTCACTGGACAAAAACACAAATATATTCCGACCATTCCCCTACCTTCAGGTTCAGTGTTTCATTCTCTGAATAACACGCATTATGAGTAACCTGTTCCCCACTTTTGCTGCCATCCCATTTCGTTTTGCCTCTGAGCCCGTATTATTTTCATTAGCTGACCAGTCAGTCACTCTGGTACCTGATTAACATGACAGCCATTCAAATCAGTCACATTCTCTGGAGTCACTGGATGTTGCTCACAGATTAGTAAACAGATGTTATCAATATCCCATAACCGCCAGAGAGTGTGCAAGGCATCTCATTTAGAAGAAAGAATTATTTAAATAGATCTTACAGAAATTGTAAGGGATGCTCAGAATACACTGAATATTAAATTCATTTCTGTGCGAGAACTGAATATTTTCATATGTCTAAAGAAAAATTACCTGCTATAGTTGCAGTGAATTTTATTCCTTATTTAATAGAATTTGATTTTAAAATGACAACCAAAAAGTTATTCATTCCCATCCCCAGATTTTAAATAAACACTTTATAAGCTTCTCTCCTCTTGGAACCTATAAAAGATTCACTTAGTGTTTAAGGAGAAATTTCCAGTTCTGTTTCAGTTCTTATTACAGACCTGTGACAGGTCTCTTTATTGTCTTTAAATTTCAGAGTCCCCATCTGCAAAATGCCTATGACATTACTTGCTTATTGTTTAATTTCATCTTCTAATTAATTTGATCAAGCCCTTCAAAATATGTAAAATGTATTCAAAATAACACAGCTTTTATTTTGATCAGTTTTGATCTCTTTCAGCAGGTAATCCTTGATAATGTAATCACTGGGTATAGAAAGTTTCATTTAATAATGAAAGACAAAAATTCTAAAAGAAAGAGACAAGAAGAACCTACTGGAAGACTGGAGTGATAATAAAAGATGACTACAACTGAAAGTTGCATTACTTAGGGATTATTATTGATATTGCAAGAACTACCATATGGTTTGCAAGCTGTGACAGTCACCCTTGTAGTCACATGGATAAAATGATCAACTACTTTTTGCCTTCAAAGTGATAGGAACAAACTTGATTCAAGTAAGAGAAGCTGCTATGTAACAAACAACAAAGGAGCATCCATGTGGCTTAATTACCATTTGCAGGGAGGGAGATTGTTAGGTTTAATTTAATTCAGATCGTCAGATGAAGGTGCTGCATGCAATAAATGCAATGTTTGGTTATTAATGTTTTAAAGGGAGTAAAGGCTGAGGGAGTTCAGGAAGTTGCCACTTTATGATTTTATACAATTGTGCTTATGCATTATGATGCACTTGACATTGCTACACCCATTTTGCACCATTAGGCTCATAGCATGAAAAATGATGAGCCTGGCTTGAGTTACAGGTAGGAATAAAGTAAATTGTTCAGACTTTTCTAATAGTGTTTAAGTTAAGAGACTCAATGCTTGTATAAAGCTCTTGTCCTCTTATCTCCACTACAACCTCTGTGCTGCATCCTTTGGACTCTATATAATTCCAGAGATGGTATGGCAGTACTTTTTAAGTACTTAAGGGCACTGCAGTGGTTCTTCCTATGTGATGGCATAGCTGCGTCAGGAGGCACTAGAGTGCATCAAGCCTCGGCACACCTCAGTGCACCCTCAACAGACCTTGAAGCCTGGACCGAAGGGCAGGCTTCAGAAATCTCCCACAAACATAATTTCAGATTCAGACCTGACAGGATTTTAATCCTCCTGCAATCATGATGACTCTGCTCTCAGCAGAAGTATTACACTTTCATTATGGGTGGACCTTCAGCTTCACAGACCATAACAGCACCGATCCTGTCACTACACATGCAAAAAGTCTGTGCTGGAGGAGCTCTTCACACAGTAACGAGGATGGTAACTCCTTGTGCTTACTGTCAATCCTGAAGAAACAAGAAAAAAATACTGTTTGTTGTAGGACTCCAATTTTATTAGCTTATGGTCCCGTGTTTTTTCTCTAGAAGGAAGATTTATTTTAGGGTATGCACAGGGAAAGGAGGTGAAAAGTAGAGACATGTAGAGCTCCATGACTTGACCCCAGATTTATAGCACATATAGCACACATGTTCCTCTGACAGCAGATGAAGTGCTGGGTGTCATTCTTTATCTGCTAGACCTTGTCATATGCAAAACTGGTGCAGCTCCAATGGACTCCTCGTATTACTTCCATTAGAAAGTGGCGTTAGGTAATCAGACATTTCTCCACTAAATTTCTTCTTGCATTTGTGAGAATATCTTCAAAACATTATACCATATGCGTTTGGGGAACAAAGAGCACAGCAACACATATAGGCATGTTTTATATTTATTGTTTTTTATCATTTACTCCTACATCAGGTCATCACTCTATATCAGTTTACTTTGCACAACCGCTTATTAAGCATTAAATAAAATAGCTGACACTTCATATAACTACCTAACTCGGTATATCAACTAGAGCTTTACATGGTGCTATATAAATAGTGTAGAAACAGAGAAACAATTTTTTAATTAACCAGGACTGATGGTTTCATTTTGTTTATATGCAGTATTACTATGTGTTTCTCATATACTAGCACCACTGTGCAGCACAAGAAAGGATTAACAACTAAGTATTTCCATTTCTGTTTTCTTATTAAATCACAAAATTGTTTCCTAAATTAGGTGGGTTTGTTTCCTAAATCTGTGGTTTACTCTTGAATATAATCTGAATTTGAGAGTAAAGATGACCTGACATAGTCCCTTTAGATCACCTACATCTTCAAAAAAGCAACAAGGGAACTGAGACAAAAAGTAGGCCAACTTTTTTACTTAAGGTATAACTGTTCTTTTTTGTCAAGTTTGATTCAATGTGGAAGTTTCCATTTAAATGTGACCTGCAAAGCAAAAATAGAAAGCAAGTTAAGCATGAACTTCTGCACTGAATACCTCCAGGCTGTGGGGTGCAAGAAATACCAGCACAGGAACAGTTATGAAATATTAGTCACAGGCTTTTGGGGGAGTTTCTTGATATAAGACCTCCCAAGTCACTGTAGAGAGCTCAGAATTCATCACATGTTGATTCCAGATTGACTGTCTTGGTTGAAACAAGAATTTCTGGAGCTGTTGTCTGCATCTCCACAGCCACATATTCGCATTTTCTCAGTGAACTAAGCAAAAAAGGAAACTTCACCAAGCAAAAAGAATTCAAGGATTTTTTAAAAAATCCTGTGCAGAATGACTCTTTTCTTCTTAGTCTCACATGAGGCCTGTGGAACTCTGGGAGGCTGTGGGCTACATGCAAATGCTCTCTGAAAAATAACTGAGCAAAGCAAGACTACTGCCAGAGCATTCCCTTTCAGTACCCAAAGTCTGTGTCATTACTAGGAAATGTATAGCAGGTTCTAAACAGAAAAATAAAGTTCATCTCCCAAAGATGCCAGCACCCAGCATGTAATCAATAGTGATGAAGGTGGAACAGAGATTTTTAGATCAGAATGAAGTAAATTCCCCAGCTCCCAGGGCGGGAGGGGAGGGGGCAGATATGCAAGTAGAACTGACTGGCAGATACTGGTTAAAAGTAGGTAGAGAAGATAAATATCTAGATATTGTAAGTCCCAGAGGGGTCGAGGGAATTGGCAAAAAAAAAAGAAGTTAGAAAAAGAGAACCTACTCATCTGTACTTTTAAGGCAATGCTTTAGAACATTTAGGGCAAGAAAGGTGAAGTTAGGTAATACAGATTTAGCTCCTTTTTTATAGTTAAGTGGGTTGGCACTCTCTATAAATGCACCCTACCATTCCTTCCAGAGCTTTAGAGGGGACAGAAGGGACCACTTTACACATTTGGTGTAGGAAAGGGAACTAACATCTGTGTCCTTGGGGATATTAAAGCAGGCTTTATATGCAGAGCTGTCCATCTCTTTCTCTATTGAACCTTAGCTATCCCATCCTCCAACCCAAAATAGGAGTCCACAATTCTACCTCCACTGGAAGATGCTTGCAATATTCCCACCCATGTGTCATTTAGTGACACTAATTGAAAACAGAGACCTTGACAAAATGGTCTACATGGAGAGAAAGAAAACATTAGTGTCATTGTGATGCTAATAGAGGATGCTATAGATAGACAGGGAGAAAAGAGCAGGGATGGAGTTATGTGTATGCAACTCCTTTGATTTATTCCATGTGCTTCTGTACATTTTTAATCTATAGAACTTTATTTTTTTTGTATTACCTTGATAATGCCAAAAAAGAAGAAGCAGGCATGTGTTCAAATGTTTCAGGCTATCCACAGTTAAAAAGAGGCTGAATTTCAGCTAAGCAGGTTTTTTTTGTTTCAACCTGTCCTTGAGTGCTTCTTTTAAAAAAACATCCCTTTATAGTCAAAGGTCCTAATTTTAAGTCAGATTCCACGGGGGTTTCATTGCCTTTTTTTCTATTAATTTCTTCAATGATTCAGACCTCCTTTTTGATCAATCAGGGAATTTGGGGTGTGAAATATAACGTACAGTTGGACATTCGTGGCTTTCCTGCTATCTAGCTAGATTCCAAGCTGTCACAGTATATAACAAGCAATTCCTGGACCAATCTGCCTCAGATATCCACAGGGAATACACATATGTGATTAACCCAACTGGCCACTGGGTGTGACCATTGCACCACACAAAAGCATCTGAGACTTTTCCAAAGACAGATCTGGAAGCATTGGAGCTAAAAAAAAAAAAAAAAAAAAAAAAACCCAGTCTTTTAACATACAGATCAAAATCAATAATGTCAAATAACTTTCTGTGTAGTTTTCTTATGCTTCCTGTACAATGTGTAACGCCTCCTGAAAGCCAATATAAAGCATTTAAAATAGTATTGAAAAAAATAGTATAAATTATATTAATCCAATTACCAACCTCTCCTTCCCTTGTACAAGGGAAAATTACGAAGTCTCTTAAAGCTGCAGATGTTTGGCTCTGTGTTCACTGAAGCTACATTAATAGAATAAGCACATTCCCTGGCAAGACTGCTTAAATAGGCAGTATCCAAAATACTAGCTCTCGGCTACCTCGCTTGCAGACAAACTGACTCTACCTACTAAAAAGAAGAGGAAAAATAAATCTACAACATATCATTGCAGGACATCTTCATACAATTTTCCTTCATATCTGGCTTCTGTAAATATGAGAAAAATGCTTTTGGACCAGGATTCTCCAGCCAGATTTGTAGCAGTATGTAATTTATATCAGCCCACTGCAAAATGCTTCCTAGTTTTATAGACTATTTTATAGCATTTGTCTTTTGTATTACCTATACTCTTCTACATTCTAAGTATATATATATATATGTATGCTCATATATATATACATCAAACAATTTGCAAGATCTCTTTCCTCTGCACCCTGAAGTTCAGTAGCAAAATGTTCACATATCCCCTAGAGACAAATTGAACTTTAGTGGTATCAGACCCTGATCAGAGACTCAGTGGTAGTATAGCATTACCTTGATCTCCAAGAGACTGGTTAGTCCTGGGACTGCTCCAGCTTGCACTAGTTAGAGCTGCCTCAATAGTCAACAACTGGATAAGAAAAGCATCAAGAATGCAACTGGCTCCATCCTTCCTTCATCCTTGTGCTAATGCCCAGTGCCCTGGGGATTGAGTATTAGCTGTGGTGGCTGTTAAAGGGTCAATGTGTGCTGTTTTTAAAGGGAAAGATAAGCAACAAGAAAGAAAACCTCAGTTTCTGGCTTCCTTCCATACTTTTCATTCTGATTTTTTAAAGGTATGTTTAGCAAAAAATAAAGCATGACCAAATCCAAAATAATCATCATCATCTCTCAGTAGCTAGCAGCTCATGCTGGAAATCATCCACAGTTCTTAGAATCACTGTGTTTTTACATCAAGCCAGGCATCTGGCATCTTTCTGAATTCGTGCTGTGCTGCCAGTGTTTTAACAAGGGGCACTCAACAAACACCACTTTCCCTATAAGTTTGTGATAAACCTTAAACTGGGATTATATGAGTTAAAGGCTAGGGAAACTATTTTAAAAAAATGTTTTCTCATAACCTAAGGAAGGAGCAATTCCTCTTGACAAATAAACAGAATGTTCTGCTGGAAAGCAAAATACACTGTATATATTGCTTGCATAGCATACAGTTCAACCGATGTGTAATTTCACTGTAAAAAGAGAGGATCTTTAGAAAATTCTTCAACCTTGGTAAAATCTACTGCAATCAAAATGTCTAGAGAAAAAGAAAAAAGGAAAAAGGAAAAAAAGGAAAAAAAGGAAGGAAAAAAGATTCTCTTCTTAAACATCTTTATGGTCTCCAGGGAGAATATTCCCTACAAGACAAGAAGATTCAAAAAGGAGAGCAAAGTCTCTTAGAGACAGAGAAAACACCTAGCCATCTTTCAATTTGGCTGCACAGGACTCCTGACAAGCCCACAGCTGTTTCCTCCAGCACCTTGTTATTGAAGAGCCCTTTTTGTTTTTATTTTGAATGAATTTGAGTCTTTTTATTACTGAAAAAAAAAAAAAAGGCAGCAGCTTCCTTTATCCATCTATAGTGTTTTGTAAACTGGGCTCAGTTTCAGGGTGCTGTGCAGCCACCTTCTTCACAACTTCATGACATATTCAGGCAACTGTGAATATGCCCCGGGGAGCATCACGCCTGTGCGCGGGCAAGGCTGCTGTGGTACACAGCTGCGTGCGCGCTGCCCATCAGGAATCCGGTTTGTTCAGGAAGAAGTGCAATGAAAAAGAAATACGGAAGCAATGAAATGACGTCCTTTACATTTCTTACTGAGAAAAGCTCCTGAAACAAAAAGGCTGACACCTGAGGTGTGTCCTGTTACCTCTTTACTCCAATATCCTCTCTCTGACAATGCCAAAGCCAAGCTCTTATGAACAGGGGGCAAAAGGGTTCTCTCCTCATCTAGAGGCTATTTCAGTGGTTTAAAAGAAAATTACATGATTGAATCCTGTTTGGTAGCTTTCATGTATCACTGCTTATTCAGTAGTTTATAGGAAAACTTCTGCAATAGGCTAGATTTTAACTGAAGGTAGAAGGCTGTATATCTCACTGCCAGCCATTGAGAGGTGCTCAGAATTTTGATTTCCTTTACCTGTATGTTTCAATCTCTTCAGAATAACTCAGAAGCTATCAGGGTCAAGAGCTTGGAAAAAAAGATGTAAAAAGTTGTGCTCAGCATATTTCTGTGATCAGAGTTTCCATGGCACAATAAATAAAAGACATTTGATAGGATTAATGTGTTAGCAACAAAGCAGTAGCCAGGAGACGCAAGGATACTATGGCAGTGCCATGGAAAATCAGCCTATATAAAAAGAGAAGTCCTTCAGAGATCTATTATTGAGAACTGTGCAATATTAGAATGTCTATTGTCCAAGCAATTCTTCTATTTTCATCTTTGATAATATGAGTTTATCATGCCAAATGTTTGTGAAAAACAAAAGCAAAACAAAAATAACCCCAACTCCTACAACCTAATGCTACCTGTCATCTTCAAATCTTTTCTTGTTTGGATTGAGCCATCTTATTTTATTCCCTCCCACAGGGACATTATTGAATATTTTAACGATAACCAATGTGTGTGTGTGCGTGTGTGTGTGTATGTGTGTGTGAGAGAGAGGAATTCCACAAACCTTTGGAAAACATTCTTTCTCTAAACAGTCATTTCTAATTAATTTTTAATGGCTGCTTAGGAGATGCTATTTAATACATAGCCCAACTTTTAGGCAATAAGCTTCCATATCACCGGAGTCTAATCCTTTGGAGACTTCACTGAGATATCACAGTCTTTCAAATAGAGGAACTTCATCTTTCATAGTGGGAATTTCAAAATATTCATAGTTGCACTGCTCTACCAAGCCCCTGGAACAAGGATAGTAGGATGGGTTGTATGTTCACTGTGTAGAAGATAAAAATAAAAAAAAAACTACAGGTAATTACATACAGAAAAAGAGCACGTTACCAAAAGCAAGTCTAAATAGCACAAAAAATATTTTAACACTTCACTATCAAAGAGAAGGAGATACAAAGGCTGATAAATTCACAGATTTGGAGTCAAATTTTCTGCTGATGTAACTCGCACATAATTCTATGGTGTTCTAGCATTAGATAATTTCACATTGATGGAAAACCTTTCCCCAACAAACAGAATTTATTCCCATTTCAATCATCTGCAAACACATAGCTGTAATCAGTTGGAGTGGGCTCAAATTCAGGCAAAAATGTGGGTTAAAAAAAATGCTATTCTTCATATTCTTCCAAAGTATTTTGATTCCTAGTTTTCCAGATACTTGCACCTAGTGGACAAGAAATAGTGGGAGCTTTTGTCAACCTCAAGAGGAAAAACTATATATATACTATATATACATAGTTACATATATATACACATACAGAGTATATATATACACTATTTATATATATATTATATATATAAATAGTGTATATATAAATAGTGTATATATATACTGTATGTGTACATATATGTATACATATATGTATGTATATATGTATACATATATATATGTATACATATATACATATGCTGCTGTTGTGGCACCAGCCTCTCACAAGCTGAATGTTACAGCACACGAAGAGGCTGGTCTCCTGTGAAATAGTGTGGAACACAGTGGGGAAGAGCAGGTGAATTATAGTTGCAGTCAAAGTCCTCTGTTCTCTCACTGTTTCCTTAGTTTCATTTAGAAAGGAAGAAACATAGGCTTCATGCACATCTGAGGCCTGGTAGCAGTCCTCACACTCCCACTTGACACAGCATTTTGTCATTCAGATGTTGAGGTATTGCAACTGTCACAGTCATCATTTGGCTGATTAGGTGTTTAGCTTTTAACACATATTTCATTCCAAAAGTAACACAGCAAGGTGTAGTTTCCATGTCAAGTGTTCCTCTAAAAATGTTTTTGTATTTTTATCTTTTCATTGGTTAATTTTTGAAAGTTTGCTTTGGCTACATTTCAGGTCCCTAAGCTTCTTCTATTATCTTTTTCAAATGGGATGACGAGAAATGAATGTAATAGTCTAGCTGAGAACATACTACTGATGTATATAATGGTTTTACGTTTTTCTATATTACTCTAATGTTTTATCTGCATTTCCAGCTATCACTTTACACTAAGCAGATGTTTTATTGGGCTGTCTACAGTGATTCCCTTCTCTTTTTCCTGAGTGATGATAGTGAGTTCAGCATTATCTATGAGTCGTTGAATGTGTGCTACCTTGCATTTATCAATCATGAACTTCAGCCATTTCTCTTCTGGTTATCTGCATATTTTTAAGATTCCTGATTCATTCTAAGAAGACATTAATGTCTGTGGCATCTCTCCATTTCATCACCTCGTCATCATTTTAGGTCTTTTATTTTTTTCTGAGAAAAGAGAAAGATCAAAAATTTCTGTGTGCAGTTACTCTTTTTTATTCTTCTTCTCCTTTGTCCTTTTTTCTTCTACTCTTACCTTCCTTCACTTTAGCCATTTTAGACTTAAAAAAATGTTTTCCCAAATATTTCCTACTTCTCCTTCAAGAGCTCCAAAGAAGAAAAGATTCAGGATCACTGAATAGATAAGAAAGAGCACTTGTCACTCAGCTGTTCATAAAGATGAATTTGTTTTGTTTCTAATTCAGTGTGTACAAAAGAAAGTCAACTCTTTTTTTCAACAGTTTAAAAATGCTTTCCCTTTCACCTTATACCTCTTCCATATATGTAATATGGCATTACTACTATGAACTCTGAAGGTGCAGAGCGCTTTGGATCTGTTCAAAAATTAAATTGCAGGCTTGAATTTACATAAAAGAATATCAGGTTATATTTCATATCCTGCTCATTCACAATTGGAAAAACTATTGATGTTCTTCAGCAAAATCTTTCATGATGTTTGGATGTAAAATTGTATTATTTTATTGTGATAAAAGAGATTACATGTTATGTTTCAGGACAGGAGGAACAAAAGTCTTGTAATCAGTTTTCTGTGAGAAGTGTTTGTAGAATTTAAACTGCATTTTGCTTTCTATAATCACTCAAATTTGAGAGTTTAAAATCATCTGTTCTTGAGCCACTGTAATTATGTATTATTATACAGTCCTTTGTGGTTTTTGAATAGAGGATAAACATAAATATACCTCAGTTTAACTAAAAATCCATCAAATATTTGTGGAAAAATTTATGTCCTGATATAAACAAGAAGTCTTAAGAAGCATGGAAATGCTAAAAGATATTAAGGCTGAGATATGAGATATTAGCTGTGCTGCAGGGTTTGACATAGTGGGGCATTAGGCCAGGATAGTAATCAGTCTCACAGAAGCCAATGTTGACATCATAGGATTCCTCATATTTTGTAATGTAGCCCTGCACTGATAGTCATCATTGGTCTCCAGACCTGAAAAAACTTTTGTATAGCCTGTTCTGTACCACTGAATCCAATTTCTACGAGATGATATTCCATCTGTCCCTGCTTCCACTAAAACAGAAGATAGTTGCTTAATTTAAGTCCCAACTGTGCCCTGATTTCTGTACCTGTAGACAATTTACTGAACTAGCATAAAGATTAATATATTCCCCAACCATAACAAAAAATTTGCAATATGTTAAATTGTAGGGCTTTCTTTTTTGCCTAATTAAAAAAATCTAGCACAGTCATCTTCAGAGATGGTGAAGTGAGGGCTAAAACCCAAGATACACATTTCCTTTTTGTTTCCTGTGATAAACTCTTTATTATCAAGATATATTTTGTCGAAATAATCACATACAGAGATAAAGCAACTGACTTCATAGAGAGCTGGAATTAATCAGATATTTTCTCTAATGATACCTGAAGAGCCCAAAGCAAATGTATCTAAGTACTTTGAGACAGAGGTTGACATCAAAATACTGATTTTTCCAGTTACCTGCGGCGTATCCTGTTTATAGTGACATTCTATTGACATTTACAGAGTCGTAACAATCATCTGTATGAAAAATGAGCAAAAAATCCCTATGACCATCTAAACAAGAATTCATGTTGGCCGCTGCACTCTTTTCACCATTGAATATGTTCAGATTTTTTGTGAACCTAGATCTCTAAGGTGAGAGACCACTAAATTCAATGATGTTCTCAGAATTATCATTTAATGGATTTTCTCCTAATCATGGAAAATTTATTTTTGGTTTTAATATAGGAAAAGGAGTTTGTAAAGAGAGACAAGGGACAAAGAGGATTGTAAATACATGTAAAGAATGAAGTACAGATGTTATAAGTTCTGAAGAGATTAGACAGTGTTTTCCAAAATTCACCCGCCTCTAATATGTGTCATAGATCATTAAACTCATTACTCCAACATGTACTTTTAAGTGCACTGGGCAAACTGTTTCTTCTATTTTAAATCCATTGGCCCACATAAAACTTCTAATTCCTGCCAATAAGAAATGAAGGCTAAGTATGCGTCACAAAAATTTCTTCCATGAAAAGCAGTACATAAAATCCTGCACATATTTAGTAGATTTATAACCTATTGAATGAGAAGGATCCCAATAGGTGGGATTTCTAAGCCAACCATTCTGAGAGTGCTATGTGAGTGTCTTGTTTGTCAAAGATGGCTATTAAGACCTAACTTGGAAAGCCACTCTGTGAGAAACGAAGTGAGGCCCATGGTGTTCCTCCTTTTTGTTTGGATTCTCTTTTTCCTTTTTATCTGTTAAACAAACAAACGAACGAACAAAAAAAAAACCCCAGAATTCAGGGTTTTCATTCTGGGCAATAAATGTCTCAAAAAATAAGTCTTCAAGCAATGGGATGGCAGTAAAAATAGTTCATTGTAGCAAACCTGCTAACTTCCACTTAATGAGCTCTAGTCTTAGAGTAACTTAGGCGCTTTACAAAAAGATGAGGCAAATAATTGCCTCTATCAAGACAGACACTTATTCCTAGACTTCAAGCAATCTAGGTTTTATCTCAGAGAACACATATCAAACCACATGACAGTCAATTCATCTACAGCCCTACTGACTTGTTTATTTAAGATATTATATGCCATTATACATTTTACTTCAAATGAAAATAAGGTTTGATTTACAATAATAATAATGGTCATTTATACAGCATTTTTCAACACAGAATGGCAGATGACAAGATAAACTCAGAGATATTTATATAAGGATTGCTTTGCCAGTATGTAAGCCCACCAAATGAAAGGTGAAATCCTTCAAATGACAGCTGGACAAATATTATGCAACATATACATTATCTCAATTAATTTTTACCTTTTTCTCAACTAATTTATTAGGGGGATTTTTTTTCTGTAGTAATCAACCAGTTGCATAGCTCTGTATATACTGCTTATGAAATAGATCACTTGACAGTTAATGACAATTTTCATATGAAACGTTTACTTGACAAATAATTTTTCTGATAATTGTGGAGCTGAGCTTTAAAACTCACGCTATAACCTTGCACAGTTATTCTAGACAAGCATAAAAAATATCTTTAAGTGAAACTGTAGGAAGAATTTTACACAGCAGGAAGTAGTTAGTCAAATGGAAATAAGATCATAATAGTGAGATTAACACTTTTAACTTGTAAAAAGTTGTTCAGGTTCTTTAATTGTTAGATATGCTCTAAGATCTTGCCTTATATCTCATCAAAAGAATCTTTAACCAGGTCTATCTGTGCTTCTAAAGGAATTCTCTCTTTTGAAAAGACTTGGTTTGCACAGGATTTTAGCTGAACAAATCCCATTAACAGCCATGAGAGTCACTCAACTAAATCCCCCATGCCAAAGAACGGAAACAACAGTGTAAGTAATATGTCAGTTTGTACTTCTCTGAAAATGTATAGATGTGAAATAGAAGAGAAACAGCTTCACTGCCACAGACGCATGAGCAACTTACTGTATCACAGGCTCTCCTGGAGGGAAGGGAAAGAAGGCAAGGGCAACAAAGGTGGGAGGAGGAGAAAAAGCAAAGCAGGAAGATGGATGCACATGAACAGTGAAATTATAACAAAACAAAGGCTGCACGTTGTACCAAATATACCTGCATTTTGTGTTCTAAAGGAATTTTACAGGCTGCCTGGCCCCATCTTTTTCTTTTGAAGTTCTTTCTGGAATTGGCTCTTATCTAAGCAGTTCACGTGTCCCTATTGAAATGCTCAAAAACGGAGCAAGGTGTGAAGAGGAACAGAAGCTTAAGCAAGGCTGCAGAAAATACCCATTTATTCATCTTTCAAAGGCAGTAGAAAGGGAGTTGAGCACATCTTTATTCTTCGGTGAGAGGATGCTATTGTTCATCTTGTTCTAATTATGAAATTTGAACTTAAAAGGAAGAAAGAGAACACCCCTCTGACTGTGCAGAGTACATATTTTCTGGAAATAATTTTTATAGAGATATATGTCAACCCTATGTATCTAAGAATGACCCAAAAATTAAAAGGCAACATACAGGAGCAATTGATACGATCTACAAAGCTGTACTTCTTGATCTATTTGTGTTCCAGACACATTAAAGAACTGTGTGGCTGTAGAAGAAAACACAGATAATCTTTCGTGACTGTCAGTGCTACAGAAATATAATTGCAGAACCAGAAACTCCATGAAAAGAAGGCCATGCCATTTACCACAATTCAAAATGAATCAAATTATTCCTTAATTGCACTAAAGGGCACATTCTTCAAGCACAAATAAAAATAAAACTGTAAGGACAGTGTCTCCAGTAAAAACAGTGGACAGTTTCTGTGCAATTTACAGACTTAATTTTTCTTAAAAAATTAAAATAATCCTTTATGCTCCTGAAAGTCATAGGCTTAGTAACAGTCAGACCTATGCCTTCATTCTCAATCAAAAAAAAAAAAAAAAAAAAAAAGAAATTGCTAGAAAATGTAAACATCCCAGTTAGCCCAAAGTCTTAAAGATGAGGAGAGAAGGATCAGCACTCTCTGGTTATCTTGAGTAAATTTGATATCTTGGGTGTCTTTGAGTATTTTCCCTGGAAATGAAAATGTCAATATCTGCATTTAAGAATTGTAGAAGAGCACTTTAGAAAGATTTACCCAAAGTGAGTAGAGAGAAAAAGGGAGCAAGGGCTTTAGCTTGGAATAAGGAACTTCTCACCAGCAATTGAGTGTGACATTAGCAGTTTTGCAAGTCAGAGTATAGCCTTTTGTGTACACATTTGGATTGGAAATCTGTTTCTTAGAAATCCGTGAAGTAAAGTTTTCATTAGCAATTACGTACCTAGTAGTATCTCCAGACCATGTGCTTGCCTGCTCATACATTTTCAGAGTTTCCACAGGCTTTAGATAGTTGGGTATTTAATTCCTCTTTCTCTTCCTGCCTGCACATCCAAAACAGAATAGAATAAGGGTTGTAACACCAGCTGGACTGCATCTGAGGATATAGATGTTATTATTTGCAGTTGAATTAAAATTAGTTTCTTTTTTCTGTTCCTCAATTCTTAGCAGATTCTCAATTACATACTCTTTTCCAAGGCCAGATTTTGCTTGCTGGGCTTTTTATGTTACTTCACTGAAAGTGAAGTATTTAGACCTGTTGTGCCTCACACACCATGCATTAGATAGACACAGCAGAGATACGTGCCGTTTAATTCTGGGTCCGTGTTCCTTGCACTTCAGAGCATGGCACCTTCTTTTCCACAAAAATCCCTTTTACACTATAGGGAAGCATAGGACCCTGGTTCTTGGTTTCATGTCAGCAAAACATCCTCAGAGGAGGAACTTTTACCAAACACTCCTTATCTGATAGTGAGTGACATTCACTGACTTCCATTACCCATGTTTTCAGGAGATGAAGAATGGATAATTAATATCTCAATTCCTTTTTAATTCCTTGTTTAAGTTTGAGTAACTCCTTTCAAGACAGTGTATTTGAAAAGTATTCTGTTAGTCTTAGTTTGGAGTCAATTTGTCCCCTGTTGTGTGTGTGTGTGTCTGTAGTCTATATAATCTCCTCCCATAATGATCTTCTGCAGCTCTACTTAATAGAGACTTTGTACTTCCACTGCCTGGAGAACACATCTGTACTCCTGCAGAGTACTCTTAGATAAGTTACTTTGTTTTACAAATAAAGATGCTCTATTATGCAAGCTTTAGCAAAAAAAGGCACCTTGTAGAGCTGGTGTCACTTTGCAGTTGGAGCAATTTACAATTTATCTTTAAAAACAGAAGTAAATAAATAAATAAATAAATAAAAACAGCACTGCAATTTAGAGCAACAGCTCCAAATTCACTAAGTAGTGCAGCATAAATTGATTCCTTCTATGACATATGGATAGAATTTTTTTATTACTGCACAGGCCATCTCATCTTGTTTGTCTGTGTTAGACTGTAGCCCTCTCCGTAGCAGTTAGCCCTGATTTTTCATATGATTTTCCCCTTCCTATGACATTTTGAAATGGATGGACATGTTTAGCAGGATCTTCAGTTTGGTGCTGGCGCTAGATTAAGGAGAAACTAACAACAAAAAAAGTATCCTAGTCAGATCTCATCATATTTGGCCTATCTCAGGTTGCCATTGTGACTGAAATTAGTGAAAGTATTTGATCACTACTATCTTATAAAAGCAGTCATAGGCTGCTGATTGTTGAACACGTAGTGCCTGTATCTGTTAATAGATGTTCTTTTTATTGTTATAGGTATGACCCATGTGTGTGGAGAGGCATAGGAAATCATTACTTTCCTTTCTGAAGTTCAAACTCCATTTTACTTTTGGGTAAAGAAAGTTTTAATAGGAATGTGACTTGTTGACAGACATAGCTCATTTGTATTAGGTATCACTGGAATTTCACATTACATTTCTACACATTGCCCTGGCAACAGGGCAGACCTAATATCAAAAAGTCCTATCTTAAAATTCCTATTCACTTTCCAGTTCACCATTTCTTTAAAATGCTCATAAAAGTTAATACAAAGCAACTTAATGAGCTCTGTGACACTAGCATAAACCTCTGTCTTTTGTAGGAATGGTACCAAGTATAATTATAAGTAATTATTATCCCACACATTCTGAATTCAGTATGAAGTACTTCAATACAAAAATTGATTGGAAACAATTTAAAAACATGAGGTATATTTAATTATCTATATTATGATAGTGCCTAGAGGCCATAACTGAAATAGGAATCTTGTTGTGATATACTTTTTAGAAACACATAGGAGGAGAAGGTTGCTTCAATTTACAGTCTAACTGAACCAGATGTCAACAAAAAAAGTATGGAACAGATCAAGTGCCTTGACCCTGCTCAGGAGCTCTGCAGTAAATAGGATCCAGTTGCTTGTTTCCTCTTTCAGATGATACTCTTTGGCCCTCATTGTTTTTCCATTTTAAGAAGGGATAGACTCCCAGGATGGATGAGTCCACATGCATCTGTGTGGAGCTAAGTCATTGATGTCTGTTATGTGTTATTATATATGCTCTTACATTTCTAAAATGTAAACTTACAATCCTAAAAATATTTACCTGGACTACAGAAGAATTTTAACATCTTAACATTAACATTAACATGTTAAATGTGGTAGCATAATCAAATATCTTAAAATGCAGAAGTTAGTTAGCTTGCAACTAAATTGTAGAAAGTATCAAAATCACAGACAAATACAGAACATCTAGGATGCAAAGATCAACATAGAAAGTGAACATTTACAGAATATCATCACAGAATTCCTATTTAAGAGAAAATTTCTAAACAGTTAAACCTTTCCATTCTCAAATACCCAGTTAGCCCCAAATTCAAATGGCAAGCATGTCCCAAAATGAGATAAAAAAAGCAACACAACATTTACTGGCCCACACAGCAGCTGGACCAGATGGCAACTCTATACATTTTTAAACAATACAACATAATATTTTATTAACATGTCTACTTGCAGAAGTATGTGTAGAGATACAAGACAATAACATTACTTGAACAATAATCCTGAGCAAATCAACATATCAAATAACATGCCTTCTAGAGTCTAGTAAGAGCTCTCAGTGTTGATAGTGAAATATTATTATATATCTGTGATAAAAGATTTCTACCTCTTAGTCTGGCATTATTCTCATTGACTTGCTAAGTATTATGTACCAGTGTGCCACCAGCATCAATATTAAGGAGTTGTTAAATAATCTACATTATTTATAGTATGAAAATATGAATAGCTTCTCACTCTTGAATCCACTAAGCTCTGTGGAGTATTTACATTATCCTTCAGAAATGTTAACTTTTCAGTTTGGAGGCTGAATACAACTCTTTTATCAGTATTTTGAAACTGCAACCCCTAACTGATTACTTCTCCACCTCTAGTTTCCTGAAGAGAGATGTCTATTAGCTCTTTCCTCTGTGCCATTTCCTTTCAACTTCTTGCAAGCAATGCTGGAACTGGACTCTCCTCCTATGAGCTTGTCTTTTGGGGTGTTTTTCAGAGACTCATTTCTCAAAAAAGACCCACTGATAGGTGTTTGGCCTGTGCAGAGGACATGCAGGTTTCTCTTGAGCATGTGATTTCTTTTACAAATTAAGAGGGGCAAAAAAAGTGAGAGGGTTATAAAACTATACTTTTTTTACCTTTCTAAATAGAGTATGAGTAAAGTATCTTTTATTCCACTATGATAGTCCAGTAAAACCAACCATATGTAGGTTTCTTTTTCTAATATATGTCAATATCCAACAGAACTCATAAATCTCTGCCTTGTGTAATGAAGATTTCTGACATGCCAAACTTAGCCACTGTCTCAATAAATCTCCCAAGATCAAATCCTATAGATTTCAGATGGAGAATAATTTACAATAACTCCTTCACAAGCTCCACAAGCTCTCCTTCCTACCTTCTGAGAGCTGGCTTCTCTCTTACGCTATAAAATCTTCCACTGACTTTTCCATGCACCTCCCCTGCCTTCAAAGCACAGGACTTACAGAACTTGGTTAGTGGACATAATTCAGGTGAATATCTAAAATCTTAAGTAATAATAAAAAAACATAAGAATGTCCAAAAAGAATAATAATAAGTCAAAAATTTGCAACAGCAGGAAGCTCATCGGATTTCCAAATTGTAGGTATCTAGTTTGACATTCCCTCATCATGTGTTGCAGGAAAAGAGCAGGAATATCATTTGCATGCATAGGTAATAATAAAAAGCTATTAAAATATAAACAATATAAGCATTTTTTAAATGACAAAACACTTCAGTACTTAGTTGAAGATTTTGTTTTTTTGCTTGCTTACTTTTTGAGAAAACCTGAGTAAAAGGTGCTGGGTTTGGAGTTTTAGGATATTTTTCAGCATTCCCTGTGGAAAAGAAATTTGCTTTTACAGTCTTGCCTGCCAACTAGGTGTGTCATCAGTTCAATGGCAAATTTGTGACAGACCATCTTGTTGAAATTTTGGCAGCACATTGCTACATGTGAGCATTCACAGAACACCAGCATTTTCTAGGCTTCCTGCCAAATGAATGCTTGGGAGAACGTATATATGTACCGTATTCCTGCAGTCTTCAAAGGATTAGCTTTGAATTACCTGAATTGTTTTGCATTTGAGACATCATTAGGTTATATTAAATTACAAAATATGTAAAAATAAGAGGCTGTACTTGCTTGAGCTAGCAGCTCTGCCACTTTTACCTTTGTGACTTCATCTGTGATGACATTCGCCTTTTTTGTGCTCTTCTATTTAACAATACTTTTAGGATTTTCTTCTTTTTCCTCAGTCTTGATTTTCAGCTCCATTGTTTTGCATTTTACTTGGCTGCATAAGAGGCAAATATATCCTCTGCATGCTTTGTGAATGGGATTTTTTTCCAAGTATTGTTCATCTTTGGTCTTCCTGATATTTTTATTTTTCTTTCCTTTTTTTTTTCAGGGTTTTTCATATTCTTCCTTTTTATAACCAATCTATTTACGACTAAATTTGGATGTCACTTTAGCCACCTCCTCCTTTCCTTTCTCTTTTTATCCTTTCTCCCCTCATTGCCTCCATTTCTCCAATCATATCATCACTATCCTTCTCTAACACCCACCAGCTTCTTTGAGCAATACATCAAGATTTTGCCTTCAGGAAGCTGCATTGAAATAAAGCTAGAAATTGTTTTGAATATTTCATTTTTTCTTGAATAGGCACTTAACCCGCATAATTATTTTGAAATGTTATTGAGCTCAACCAAGTATCAAGCTAGAATGATTTCCAATGCCACTGAATCCAAACTGAAACTGGACCAACAGATGTGTCGGTTTAATTGCCTGCCCACATATACATCTGCACTTCTTGTCTACCCTCACTCCCCACGTATCATTTCTATTGCAGTTTTTTGCCATTCTGTCATTCTTTACCTCACATCCATTGCCCTTCTCTCTTTACATCCCCAGTCACTACTGTCTTTGTATTGCATCTCTACCTCAGCTTCCACTTCTCTGTGTTTCAGTCCCTCTAGATCCTGGCTCCCACACAGAGAGATGTTTCTATGTATTATGCTACTTCTGCCAAAAGCATCTCCTCCTTTAATTCTAGATGAGAAGCTTCCTTCCTTTGCCAACTGTTTCCCCTTTTCCACTCTTTCCGCTTTGAACAGAACAGTCACTGAGACATTTTCCCTCCTCTCTCACCGTTTCCCTTACTTTTATCGCTTTCGCCTTCTATTTATGACTCCTATTTCTCTCTCCCCCATCTGTAAGTCTCCTCCATCCCTCCCCACTAACCAGCTTCTAGTCAATGACCTTTCTGTCCTCTGAATTGCTTGCCTAGTCACCTCTTCATCCAAAATTCACCATGCTCTGCTCTTGCTTTCTTTAAATCTCTTTCAATATCATAGAATCATATACAATTATAGAATCATTGAAGTTAGAAGGGACCTTTAGAGATCATCTAGTCCTACTCCCCCTGCACATGCAGGGTCACGTAGAGGATGTGACGAAGGATTGTGTTCAAGTGGGTTTATTATCATCACTCCCTCAGAAATGGTCGTTCATCCCCTTTCCAATATTTATGATTCTTTGCCAATCAGTGGTCAGGCCTTATTTTGAAGAAAATTGTGGACTGTGAGTACTTTTTCTTTTTTGCACTTTAATATAACATTACGTCTCGCTATGATGCATATGGTTACAAGGCTATGAACTTCCTCCCCTTTCCCTTCTCATTAAAATAACAAAACAACTTCAAGCTCTGAATCAGTTGTGCCAAAAGAAACACTAGTCTACTCAGGTGACACCTGCTGCCCATCCACACAGCAGTTCTCCATGTCTTGCAAGGAAATATCGATGGGCTGAACCTTACCATTGAACCATATGCTGCATCCCACCAACAATCCAAGCTGTTGGATCCCAACAACTATTTCATCAGTGGTTCATATGACATTGCCTCCTCTCCTCTCCTCTCCTCTCCTCTCCTCTCCTCTCCTCTCCTCTCCTCTCCTCTCCTCTCCTCTCCTCTCCTC